>LUCG01234167.1:0-11592 GCA_001633085.1 Carthamus tinctorius
ATATATATATATATATATTGAGTCGGTTTCATTTGTGAACCGTGAAAAAGGTATGAACTTGTGAACCCAATCATAACCGTTATCAAAATAATGAAGGGCCGATATGGATTCATATGAAATATGGAAATATGAAATATATGGAAAGTCAATGATTATGGAAATATGGAAACGTTTGATAAAATTTTATAGGATTTCATAGGTTCACATAGTTTATAACATTTTCTTGGTTCACAAATGATTTTACTTCTATTTATTTATATATATACATTTGTTGGGAGCATTAGTTTCATCAATATCTTGCAAGTTTGATGCTGATAATTAGAAAGTGGCGTCTTCTTACATTTTTAGTTGATATCCTACATGACTAGCATCAGAAGATAGAGATTTTAGCAGGACCATTACACTGTTTAGTCTTGTGATTGTTAGGCAGTTAAATATTCCACTGTTCTATTGCTTCATTCATGAATCCTTGAGAAGCTTCGTATCATCTAATACAACTTGACATCATGAATAATTAGTAAATTGGATTCCCAACTCCGACACATCCTTATCTCAGTAAGAAGATAAAAGTATACTTCCCTCAACTAGTAGGGAACATAGATTTTATGAGTTGAGGAATAAGGTGTTACTTCGAATATAATGATCGTTTAATATTGAGCCTATATTTCATAGCTATAACCTGTTACGTATGCTGATTCTAAGATATTTCTAGTCTGCAGTTGTCTATCTGTTACTTAAGCTTGTTGTTGACTGGGTGGATGGGCAAATCATATACCTAGAGCCTCATGAGACTGCATTGGTTATCGACTTCTGTATGCATCTGCTTCAGCTTTACTCTTCCCACAACATTGGCAAGGTATCAACTTTATCACCAATGTTAAGTAATTATTAGATATAGGAGCCAACATATTTCCTTAGACACATAATACTTTATTTGTATTTTTGTTTTTAACTTTGTATCACTGCTTACTTCTCCAGATATCTGTAAGCATTTCAAGCAGTTTACTAAGTGAAGCAAATGATGAAAAATATAAGGATTTACGTGCTCTACTACAGCTGCTTCAAAAACTATGCACAAAAGATATGGTACATTATTCTACGTTGCCTGGTCACGCTAATTTCTGATGGATAAGATTTTACATGAACATTCAAAGAACATTGAAATTTTCAGGTTGATGTTTCATCAGCTACCAGCGAGGATCAGCAAACAAGCATTTCTCAGGTATACTCTATTCACATTCTACATATCATATGTATGAAGTTTCCCAATTTGGGAGGACATTTTACCTGTTGTGCTGTATTTTTATTTTAAAACATTTTGTGTGTGTGCTTACAATAGTGCTTCCCAATTTAGGCATCTCAATAACCTTGAAATACCAAAATGTTCTTGTTATTACATGTAAATACCCTCTTTATCCTTGATATCTTTTTTGACTGGACATCTGTCATTTTCATCCTAATTAAAAACATAACCGCTAATGTTTGCTCTTGTCTGCAGGTTATATATGTTGGGGTTCACATTGTTAGCCCTTTGATTACAATAGATATGCTCAAGTATCCCAAGCTTTGTTATGATGTAAGTTTTCTACTTTGTAATCGGATAAGTAGCTTCATTCTTTTTATTTTTGGAAGGGTGTCCGGGCCAAAGCCCAACTAATCCCCGGCAATTATGGGGGCTAAACATGGCCCCACTTAAATGTCCCCAAGCATGCGCACGGGAAGGCTCGAACTCGGTTAGGGCCCTATGAACCCCCCGAGCGATAACCAATCTGCCACAACACTGGAAGACTTCAATTGTCTAACACCTTTCTTATATCCTTTTTGAAATAGCACTTTGCTCTGCTGTCGCATATGCTGGAGGTGTATCCCGAAATGATTCCCAAACTAAACCATGAAGCCTTTGGTCATATTTCAGGAACTCTTGATTTCGGTATCCATCACCAGGTAAAAAAATTCCATTTGAATCGATGAAAACTATGCACGGTTAACCTTATGGGTCAACTCAACTGGCAAATAAAGGCTAGGCTTGGGCTCCTCCCATAGGTCGCCAGTTCTAGCCATCTCAACACCATTGGAGATTTCCTGGTTATCTGCATGAGATTTGGGCTAAACGGTTTTTGGGTTAAACGGTTCGGTTAACCGAATAAGGATCCTTATTAGGTTTGCTTTTCAATTAATTTTTTCTCATTCGGTTAAACCGAATAGTACATTCTAATAATATTTTATATGTTTAATGTTTATAAAAAGAGTAAATTTCACTTTTGGTCTCTTAAGTTTGTCAATTTTAACGGATTGTCCCTAAACTTTGAAAGCTCGGAGTTGATCCCTCATGTTTGTCATTTCATAATGGTTTTAGTCCTTTCTAACGACTGCTAACTTTGTCCGTTAAGTCCAATTAAGTGAGGGATATTTTAGTCATTTTAAACATTTTTTTGTTAAAGCCATCAACACCCGGTTAAATGAGTGGTTTCATCAGATAATTGTTTTAAATGACTAAATTACCACTCATTTAATTGGAATTAATGGAAAAAGTTAACGGTCGTTAGGAGTAGGGACCAAATCCAAGTTTTTGAAGTTTTGGGACGATATCCGTTAAAGTTGACAAACGTTAGGGACCAAAAGTGAAGTTTACCCTTATAAAAATAAACCAAACACATATTATGGGCCATGGGATTAGTCGAGGTGTGTGCAAGCTGGCTCAAATACCCATGGTTACAAAAAGTGTGCATAGTTCTTTGTGGCAAATAACAAAGAGAAGGTTCCGATAGATAGACTTAGGGTCTGTTTGTTATCAGCTTTATGAGACTTACAGGGTTTCAGCTTATTCTGTCAGTTATACTTGACCGTTTGGTAGTGGCTTAATGGTATAGGAAGTGACTTATTCAATAAGCTTTTAGGGGTGAGGTTTATGCAGAAAGCCAAGTTTTTCCAAATCTGTCACTCCAAAAAAAAAAGGTTCTTCCATCCATGAAAAAACCCTGCCCAACAAAAACCTTTTTGGTCTATATAGACAAATTAATCCACACAAACAACTTTATCTATACACGACTTGATAGAAAACCAACCAAACACTTGACTTATTGGTGCCTTTTTGGCTGATATCTTGTAGGATGAAGAAATCGTTGGTATGTGCCTGAGTTCCCTGAGAGCTATTGCGTTCTACCACTACAAGGAAAGAGCTGCTGGTAGAGATGGGTTAGGTCCACATGCTACAAGCTATAAGGATGCGAACGGAAATTTTCAGGATGGCATTCTTAGTAGATTTTTGCGATCCCTGCTGCAACTAATCCTCTTTGAAGATTACAGGTAAGAAGTACACTCTGGTATCGATATATATAATAAATATTTACTTCCCGTATTTACAATAAAATTCTTGATTTTTTCATTGTTGCAGCACGGATCTTGTAGGAGCTGCAGCTGATGCTCTTTTTCCATTAATCCTCTGTGACCATGGTCTTTACCAGGTATCTCGCTACCATTTGTAACTTCAAAGTAAACTTACGTTTTTTTGTTTTAACCGTGGGTGTCTGGGTCAGCTTGCATGCACTTCGACTAATCCCATGGGGACTCATGGACGGACCTATAGAAGAATATACGGCGATATGTGCCCCTGTATTTTCTCTCTACCGAAAGGTTAAAAAACTACCTTTATGAAATGTGCAAGTGCAACAGTATCGTTTTAGACGGTGCTATTGTATGATATTGTAAAGTTCAAGGGGTGCAACCGTACCTTGTAATCAATGGAAAAAACAAAAAAGAACTCTTGAAATCAATCGAAAAAATTCCCTCGGAATCGATAAAAAAACCCTGAATAATCCCTTGAAATCAAGCAAAAAGCTTTAAAAATCTCTCGAAACGGTAGAATTATTCTTAAAACACATCGGGCGATATTGAACGTTCGTAAAAAGATGAAGACAACTCGATAAAAACCGTGCTTTTTGTAAAAAAAAAAAATCTATATTATATGGTGCCACCATATGGAAAATTTTCTAGGTCTGTCTTTGTGGGGCCTTAAAGATAACAGCCAGGAAAACTCCCCAGTGGCCTTGAGGATGGACCTGTCGGACTAGTTGAGTAAAATGTGTCGAATACCATCGTTATATATAAGAAAAAATGGGAAGAAAGAACACGTCAAAATCGTGATATCGTTTTGGATTTGTCTAAAAGGGAAGAAATAAAGAGTAGCATGAATTGGGGTCTAACTTGTTGGTGCTAATTTATGCAGAGATTAGGTAATGAATTGGTCGAAAGGCAACCAAATTCAATGTTCAAAGCAAGGATGGCGAGCGCATTGCACTCTTTGACAACTTCAGACGGTCTCTCTCCATCAGCTGACCGCTCAAACATGAGAAAATTCAGAAAGAATCTAAACCGATTCTTGGTTGATGTCCGTGGCTTTTTGCGGATAATTTGATCATAGCTGATATAGCCAATGAACAGCTTTGAAATGGCAGCCAAAAAGTCGTTCAGGAACCACGAGTTTTTGTGGGAAATGATCAGAAAAACGCGTCGCAGATTGATCTCGTGCTCAACGACCGCATTTGGCCTTTTCTTCTGTACAGCCTGGAGGTGCCGTTTTCCTTGATAGTATCGATCGAGTTTGACCACTTTTAGGTGTGAGATTAAATTTTTTTTTTTTTTTTGAGATGTTAGTGTGTGAGTTTGTTGATCGTTTAAAAGGAGAAAAGAAAGCCACCCATGTCCGATTGAAAAGGTTTTGAAGGCAAGTCACAGGTGTTGCTAGACATTTATCTTAGGGTATTGGCAAACCTCTATATGTGCAATCGCAAGCAAAATGGATTTGGTTACCCGATATTTGGTCGTAGTTTTGGTTTGGTGATTGAAATGTTGAAAATTAGAAATGGAACTCAAATAGTAGTATCACTTTTTTAGTTCTAAACAAATGAATGTTGTTAGAGCCAAGTACAACTAATGGGATACTGATATTGTGCATATTTTGTTGTTTTTTGGTGCTTAAAAATGTAATGACAAATTCGGAATCATTTTACTGTTAAGAACCACATAACTTGTCCAAATGTAAATTTAACAAACAGGGATGTTAACAATGTGGTTCTGTTCATAGCCAAAATCTCAAACCAAATTGTATGTGCAGTTTGAGCTTTTTTTTTTCATATCAGAGATTAAACCCTGGATGTCTCAACAGATAGAATTCTGTACCACAGATTGAGGTGTGGTTTGTGCCTAAATGTTATCTGTAAAGTGGCATCATAAAATTTTACAAGTCATTAGATGATAAGCTGCCTTGGATGAGAGGAATTCTATATAAAAGAAAATTCCGATATTTGGGAATTCAAACGGGAGACTCTCGTTCCGATTACTCAGTATGACGATGTGTTTGATGCTAAGCTGCCTCCTTAGTTTCTGGCTAGGTTGTAGAGGTTTACACTTTCGCCCCCATTTTGAAAGGACTTAATTCTTAGTCTCCGTATTCAGTGAAGTACTTGGAGTCTTTATTTTTTTTGGAAGGGTGTCCGGGCCAAAGCCCGACTAATCCTCTGCAATTTTGGGGGCTAAACATGGCCCCACTTAAATGTCCCAAGGCATGCACACGGGAAGGCTCGAACTCGGTTAGGACGCTATGAACCCCCCGAGCGAAAACCAATCCGCCACAGCACTGGAAGACGTACTTGGAGTCCTTATTTTGTATGTAAATGAAAAGTGGCTGTACATAACGAGAAAGTGATAACTCGAGAATTGACACGACACAACTAGAAAACGAAACCCCTAATTTGCTTAGTTTTATGGGGGTTGGATTCACGTAAGACTGGCTTGTTTTTGTGAGACTCGAAGACCACAAAATAACATTAAAACTTTACAGTAGAACATTGTGAAGGTACATAAAGTATTAAACATTCACAGGGTCTTTTTGTGAAAGATCTAGTGTTATTTGTATTACCACGACACATTTTGGTCTCACATGATCCCAGTCTTACAATTATAGACTGACAAGATATACGAATTAAAGAAGCCTAACAAAACTACTAGTTCCAAAAGTTTGTAAACTTGGATCATACTTAGACCAATGTTTATTAGTAATTGTTTTACAAGATTAGTTATATAAATCTAATCAATATACACAACCGAGTTCGAGCTTAGGCAGATCCCATTAAGCATTTGCATCCCTAACTTAGAATGAAAAGAACTACCAAAGGAGGAAGTTGATAAGACCTTGTACAATCAATCAATTAGGTGATGATTAAAACCGAAGAACGAGCACCAACCAATAGCCGTTACTTATGAAGAACGCTCTTCTTGGGGAGCCTCGATTTCTTCAGCCCACGTTGCTGCAATGATAAGATTACACCTCCAATAAGCAAGTTTAAGAAGACAATACCAGAAATATGAAAAAATATAAAAATAAAAAGAATTACCTTTTGCTTCTCTAAGGCTTCGAAATCCGTTCTCTCTTTCCACTTGCTCTTACGCAGTTTTATTGGACGATTTCCAACGTATTTCCCTAACCACGAAACAAACCAACAACGACGTGCCAAAAATAAGTGAACGCAAACCATCAAATATTTTGGAATTAAATAGGAGAAAGAAATTACCATTCATTTCTTTAAGAGCAGCAGCCAGATCTGTGGGGTTAGCGAAGCTCACAAACCCATATCCCCTGGTCTTGCCGGTCCGCTTGTCTCTCACCACCTGATACCATCACATTGATCAAAGTAACACATTATATATAAACTTAGACTTCTCACACAGAGAATAAACCAAACGAACCCAGTATAAGATTGGGGGTTATTATACAACCTATACGGGTTATCATGCTTTATTTATTTTTTAATTATTATTGCGTGCGCTCGTTGGGTAACTAACAAGTCGCTACTTCCGAAATTCTACTACAACTTACACATTATCCTTACTTTCCGAGAGAGATTTCATTTGCAAATAGATAGTCTACAAGTACCAATCTTCATATTAGATCTTAGGAACATCTTAAGCTGCAAATGGGCAAAAGACCTCTACTTGTTCAAGAAAGAGCCAATATTTGCAATCTAGAAGTTATTGTGTTGCATGCCAGGATATATTCACTATGAGTAAAACGTCGTTTATGTTATTTTTGAAATGACAAGGTATGTTGTATATCTAAGCTTTTAATTTTCCTGCTTCCCAATTGCAACATGCTAGATGTATGTATGTGTATGTATATGTACAGATACAAGTAATTACACAAATGAAGCACCCTCTTCATGATCTGCTCAGCATGAAAATTGGATTATGCTTCCCATCAAAATATGTAGTTTACCACAAGGTCATAACAATGTGAGTGTGTGTGTGAGTTTTGCCATACACAATCATATACACTTCAAAAAGAAATGATATGAAATTTTATTTTATTCATTTAGCAGTGTCAAGAATTAAAAGCCCCAGCTTGACAGTAGGCTACACGTGGATTAATCGAGTAACGTTATCAAGCAATATCATCAAGAGAGGACAATGAGATCCAATCCAAATGCAAATAAAAAGCATATGATGAGAGAGATCCCTCCTAAATTTCATCCTTTGGAGCACATTATTCTCTCTCCAATATCAGTTGTTCACAAGCTACCAAACAGCATCATCAAAAAATGGATAAAAACAAGTTGAGCTACAGAAAAAGAGTCCTGTCTCCAGAAATAAGAGGGTTTTTTAGCAGCTAGAACTTTTATGGGTCTGCCTCAACTTAAAGACATAATTAACCTACGACTCCATCCAATTTAGCGAAATATATTCCATCCTAAAGTTCAAGATAATAAAAAATCAGCAGCATTTACCAACATAGTAATTTGTTAACCCTTCTTTACTAAGTTATCATACTTCTGCAACATAATTGATTTATTGTAAGAAGCACAAACGCATGTTAACCTATTTTTACAAAAACAAAAAGAATATCTTTATATTTCAACTACCAAAAATAGTACCTTTACTTTTTAGATAGTAGCAAAACTTTTGCTTAGACTGACACCTTTTATTATTAACCACTCCAGAAGTATTGCTTGGGACCACCTAATATCCATATTCCAAAGAAGATAGTTTAATCCAGTAAAACTCCAACAATTTGACCAACAACAGCCTTTGCAGATATCATATTATCCTCTTGAACAGTAAGAAGAAAACAGAAGGATCAGAGAGTTTCAGTTCTTTATGGTATAAGCTAGATACATTCAAATATAATAATTAAGTCGAAAGAGATTCAGACCAACTTTTGAACTAATAATACATAGCCAAATGTGATAGCTGGCTGACAATCATGTAAGAGAACCCTACCTTACATAATGGAAAAATGGCAGTGCTCCATGACTTCAAACAAACATCTGAAGAGGACATGCAAATAGCTCATGTATACCAAATAACAACTTGAGTAGCATAATGTCTAAAGTTGAACAAAGAGACTTACCCTGGCCATGTTAAAGGAAGGAAATCGTGAAAATGCTTTTGAAAGAACATCATCATTCACCTCGTTCCCTAGATCCCCACAAAATAGACGAAAATCATCTGCAAAACATTATGATCATCAAAAAGCAGCCGTACTAGAGCAACAAGGGATGACAGCAACTAACATCACATGCTTTCCAAATATGCAAAAGACCATAAGCCTGATAATAATTATTTTTATCGATTGATTGACTGTAGTACTATTAATATGCCACTTATCGTGACTTCTGTGGAAGACTGTCTATTAATATACTGTCTAGTTTAGGTGAAGGAGGTATATGATTTCAAAACCACGAGGGATCTATTGGAAGACTGTTATTAATTTTGAAAGGTATATATGTGAGACAAAATCTACTAAGTTAATCTTAAAAGTTTGTGACACTGAAATGGACCGTCCCTATAACCATCCTAAGGCAGCGAAATTTCTTGTCAGGTAAGTTCCAAGTGAATGTGTGTGCATTTGTCTGTTCTGCATGTAACACAGTTGGCATAAATCATCTCCCCTTCAGATCACCCAATACAAGATGTTTTACAGTTATCAATTTAAAAGTAGAAAGGGATTAGAAAAGTGATCATACTTTCCGGCCACTCAGCCAAAGTAGGATCCTCCCAAGCTTGACCTGCTGCTTTGCGAGGTATTGCTTTCTTTTTTGTTTCTGCTTTGTGCTCTGTTTCACTGCTTGCGAGTGCAGCCTTAACACTTTTCAGAGCTTCAGGTGTAATTGTCTGGGCATCCCTTTGAAATAGTTGTTGTGCCTGCAAACAAGCAACAAATCCTCACACATCACAATGTGCTAATAAGTTGCTGTCAGACTTGGTGGCGGAGCCAGGAATTAGTCCAACGGGGAGCACCAGATGACATTAATAAAAGATAAAAACAACAATTAATTTTTATGAAAGACATACAAAATTACTATATTGATGAAATACCGACAACTACTGATTCAGCAATGAACTCTTTTTCTATATGAATTGTGTTTACGACCATCAAAATTATTCTTATTTGACAAATTATGAATCAGCGTTTGATTTCCTCTTTACTAGATACTTATCCATGACTATAGATCTTAAATTAGTTTATGGCATTTAACAAATTACAATTATGAATTAACAATATATAGATGGGCAGCCATAAAATCAAATTAATAAAAATAATGAACTGAAGTCACTAAATGGCTTAAGAACATATAATCAATACTTTGGATCTTTCAACTTATGTCCTAAAGATTAGATGGCTAGGCTTCCTTTTATGATAGTTGCTCTAAAACCAGCACCTTTAAAAATTAATATATCAAGAACGACGTTAATCTAGCAGCAAACAGACTGAAATTTATAGCCCATCCCAGCTAAAAGCCTAAACTAATAACTTATTGGGCCTATTAGATTATTATAACTGAACATAATTTACTTTGATTCTCCCAATATTTTAACTTATTCTGAGTTTTGGAAAATGTTTCATGATGGGAAGGGTGTCGTTCATCATGGAGCACTTATACATTGGCACGATACTTGCGCCATACTACCATGCTGGCATATTGTCCATGTCCGAAGAAAGAGATCCACACCTTTGACCTTAAACATAGTTAAATAAACACACACGACCATTGACATAATGTCTGAAATACTCTTAACAAGAAAACAATACATGAACTTGTTAACCAACATCAATATTTCTAATGTCAAGTGATGATTATTTAAAGCAACAAAAGTATATTAGGATGGCTAACTTACTAAAAAAGAAAACATTAGCATTCTTTAGATAAACCACGAGGAGAAGTGTTGGGGTTCTTTTTTCTTTTTTTTGCAAAGAAGCGAGTACATGAAAAGCATAGCTTCATAATTTCTGGTCACTGATTATTTATATCAACCTTCAATAACCACGATTTCTTTAATCCCCCGCCATATGGCCATCTACCATTAATAATCCTTGGCTGAACTTGATTTCCCATTTTCTGCTTAGGCTGTAACTTTCAGTTTATTGATGTAAGAAACTGCCTTTAACCTAACTCAACAAATTTATTTCTGATAATAAAGTTATGAATGAACCGTAAACAAGTTAACGCTAGTTCCAATTCGCATCACCACTATAACAAAGAGGAGATCTTATATTACTATATTAGCAAATGTATACATACATAAAACAGCATCAAAACACATCATCTGGACATAAGCATTTACGATTTTCCATTATAAAACCTTCTCCAATGACAGGTTATATATATAAATGTTCAAATTCGTCACTGAAACATAACATATTCATAAAGTAAACTTCATACATACACATTTAGAGATAAAAACTTTCTAAATTGACTCAAAAACCATCTCCAATGACAGGTTATAGAAATGTTCAAATTCACATAACACATTCATAACTTAAACTTCATACATATACAATTACAGATAAAAACTTTCTAAAATCAAATAAAAAAAGACATAATCAACGATGCAAATCAGCGGATGAGCGATGATTAGTTAGATTACCTGCTGGTATTGAGGCAGGTAGACGGAAGCCGCGGTAGGATAAACGGAAGGAACAACAACCGGAACATTGACCGGAGGAGGAGGAGGAGGAGGAGCAGGGAACGGCACCGGAGCCTCCGCGATCGGCGGTCGTGACGGTGTAGCAGATGGAAATGTGGTCGGAATCGGTTGTTGTTGGAGGTGGAAGGGCATGGGGAAGTAGGAGGAAGAAGGAGGATTGGAGTATGTGAATTGAGATGAAGATTGATTTGTTGTATTCATCATCATCGCCTTTTTCAAACTCTTTTCTTTCTCCGATCACCGGAAAATTTCCACCGTCGAAATTCTAGGACCTTCTATTCGTTTCACAACCAATTCGAAGAAGCAAGATGATCAGCGCCAGAAACGGGTGCCACGTCATATAAGGTTCCTTCCTGAAGGAATACGACGTCGCTTTGTTACCTTTTCACAAAATTCCACACCTATATATAAAACTCTCAGGTAGCACAACCCATAACCCATCACTGTCACATCAACGTTACATCACCTTTATCCACTCCTCCTCACCAAGCCCTTACTGGCAAGTACCACTACCCACAAATCCGAATACCCAAATATATAAATACATAGAGGGAGGTTCATACGAGAAGCATGTCAATTTAAGAAAAAGTAAGGAGCAATCTCAGCCACACA
>LUCG01234177.1:0-11916 GCA_001633085.1 Carthamus tinctorius
TTTAGGTCTTTTAAATGTATTTAGTCTTTTAAACCTCCAATTTTAATTTAATGTCAATCAATAACCAAATAAGAGAAAAACAAGTCTTCTAGTGCTGTGGCGGATTGGTTATCGCTCGGGGGGTTCATAGCGCCCTAACAGAGGTCGAGCCTTCCCGTGCACATACCTGAGGACATTTAAGTGGGGCCATGTTTAGCCCCCAAAATTGCCGGGGATTAGTCGGGCNCAAAAAAGAAAAATAGAGAGAAAAACAAAAACAGTCAAATCACATGTGAATTCACACTAAAGTCACGTTTAAAATCACACGGGTTTCACGCAACTATGGTCTTGTCTTGAGGTTAAGGGCCTAATCACCCGTTACCCATTCGTTGACTGTGTTCTGTAAAATCACATGTGATTTGACTGTCTTTTTATTCTTTTATTCTATCTTATTCTTGTTTGATCCTACAACTCTACATATCGTTAAAGAAATCCTATTTCATATAAAAACACATATGGCATTCGACTTGTTATATAATTTGATTGAACTCAACAAGAAATCCTGAATGGTGATTTTTTTTAGTTTGGCATTTTGTCGTTCACATGCAAGGGCGGAAATACATGAAGCATATGGTGGCTCGTGCCACTGTCTCGTGATTTTGTGTAGTGAAAAATATTACATCTTTTAAGGGTACCATTTTAATGTTTCATTATGGTTCTTATATTTTTTTAATTAGAATTAGAAGGTGTTTGGTTTGATGGAATGTTTGAAGAATTTGGAATTTGTGGAAGAAATTGGAAATGAAGGATGTTTGGAAGGATTTAGAATCTTCATCGTGTTTGGTTTGTAAACTTTGGTACCGAATTGAATTCCATTATTTATTAAAAATGTTGCTATAAAAATTATAAGAATAATTAAATCACCTTTTTACTGATTAATTATTACAAACAAATGTTTTTGATATATTTTAAACCACTATTACATAAAAATTCTATAAAATACCATGAAATGCCAACCAACCCCATCTGATTTCAAAACCAATACATCTGCGAGATGTTAATAAAATAGTGAGATTTCAAATTCATCAATCATTTAAACCAAATATAAGATTATAATATAATTCAATTTCAAATCTCTTTAAATCCAATTCAATTAAGTTAACCAAAGGAATATTACAATAGAATTTTAAACTAGATGATGCTTTTATTAAACTTTTCTCTTTAAAAGAAAACGAATTTTGTAGCCTACTCGTAATAATTGAAATTTTCAGGGTTTCATGTTCAAGTCTTGTTATTATAAATTTTTTTAGAAACATAACAAATATGATAATAAGCTAAAAACTAGAAAAATGACTTTAACAAGATTTGAATCCATAACCTTACCTTAGAAAAGCAAGAAACTAACAACTAAACCAAGGGAAATTTGTGGTTTTATTGCAATTTCAAAATATATATGATGACACACAACAAATTAATACAGTGACACTTTTCAAGGTCCTATATTTTTTTACACTACGACGAAAGAACGATACGGTGGCACGTGCCACCGTTGGCACTTAAATAAGTCCGCCCTTGCATGGATGAACAAGTATCGGTCATCAGTTTGGTCCGCACGAACCTGACCCCAATTGGTGCAAATAAAAATACAACTTCAGTTCATTTGAGGATTAACATTTATAACTAATTTGAGACTATGATTGGATTTGTGGTTTGCTCCTCACGTCTCAACAAAGCCGACTAAGAGCATGTTCAAAGATTTTCCAAAATAGACAATCAAAAAAAATCTCAAAAAAAAGTGTAATCTCAGATTTTTACCTTTAAATATTTTCGTTGGTTGATAAAATAAAAAATCAAAAGTGTAATCTCAAAAAAAAAAGTTAAAATCTCAAAAAAAAGGTGTAATCTCAAATTTTTACCTTTAAATATTTTCGTTGGTTGATAAAATAAAAAATCAATTTCTCTTTCCTAGCCAATTAACTTTTTTAAATTTCTAAGAGTAAAGAAATCTGATGGAATTAGAATTACAAATTTCTTTAACCAAATTCCTTAGGGTCCGTTTGGTTTGTAAGAACTGAATGAATTTGGATTTGAAATCCATTCCAATCTGGTGGTTTGGCTTGTAAGATTGTCAAGATTTGAAATGCTTCAAACATAAGATTTTGAAATCCTAAGGGGGTGGCTAGAATTTCAAGGGATTTCGTAAGATTTGTATATAATAATGTTTTAAAATATGTTAAAAACATTTGTTTTCTAATAATTAGTTAAATAAAAGATATTTTAACTATTTTATAAATACTCGAATTCAAACTCATCCCAAATTCTACAAACCAAACACATAAAAGGATTCCAAATCCTCCAAATCCAAATCCTTGCATGAAATCTAATTCATTCTATTCCATTATGCAAATCAAACGAACCCTTGGTGATGTTTGGTATGTGATAACACTAATTTCTGGCATTATTCTAAGACCACAATCCGAGTAATTTAGGCTTGTTTCCAAGAAAATGAAGCGTTGTTTAACGATTACATGCAAGTTGTACATAGATGCCTTCATCCTTGTGAATGTCGAGAAATCAGAGCAATCCGGGTTAGATTTGTACTGAAAAACGCTGGAAAAAAGGAGCAGGGTGAAAATCCTTGAAGAGCTGGAAACAGAGAGTTACGCGACCTAATCCGCGCCCTCATCTCTGACACGTGCGACCTTCTCAGTGTGCGGCCTCAAGCTGCGAGAGAAGTCGTGCAGCTCTCTGTTCTGGGTTTAGCCGTCGAATTTTCTGCTTTGTGGAGGCATCTTTACACTTATCAAAATCCAGGGTTAAGAGGAGACGATTTTGGGAGCCACCGCGACTAATCTTTGAAGACGATGGACGAATTTTAGAGGAAAGGAAGTGTATAAACGTGAACAGAATTGAAGCGAGAGCCGGTTTTTCTAGAGATGTGCATAGGAGTTCGACGATTCAGGGAGTTTGAATACTTGGTTGTAAACAATATTCCGATTTATATTGAATTCATTGATGATTTTGTTTCTTACAAACCCTAACATGAACTAAGCATCACATGTTGGGGGTTAGGTTACTTTTGGCTATAAGCATGTGAACATATAAATGTGATATTTTTATCAGATTTTTCTATTGAATGAAGCATATGATTTTGAGCTTAAAGCTTTTATATGTCTGATCAACTTCCAATTGATGTTTTGCTTAAGATTCAAGTTCGATAGAATTATTTTGTAACTCGAAGTGGAATTATATACCTAAAGTGAGAACTTGGATAGAGATATACCAATTAAATTTTAGTACTGCTTTACAATCTTATTCTTTAAGAATCCCTGTTTACATGTGTTGAGATCGAGAGATAAAACAATGGTTTATAGGAATAATCCCGTTATTGTTCGAGAGAAGGCAACGAAAGTTTGAGTGATTGTGTGTATTCATTGAACGAATTGTCTGATAATCCTTCAAATTATATGTTGTGCGTGAAATCTTTTAGATTCCCGATTCCCAGTTGCTTCATTTTTGCAAAAATTTACACTTATAATTTATAATTCCATTTTGCAAACCAAACACCCTCTAAATTTTTCTTTTTTATCATCTCTCTCCTATATATCTAGTATTAGGTTCAAATGAGAAGTGCTAAAAAAATACGAAGTAGAGAAGTGATCTCAACCACTCATCTCGGTCAACAAAGGCGACNGGATGAGTGGTGGAGATCACTTCTCTACTTCGCATTTTTTAGCACTTCTCATTTGAACCTTTATCTATATATCTATTTTGAAGATTTTTGAAAAAAAATTATTGGAGTAAAAATACTCAAAAATCTCTATTTCAGAAAACCAAATGAAAGTGTCTCTAACAATACATATTTGAAAACGTGTTTGAATTTCTTTATGAGCTTTTTCTTGTTTGAACTTTTGAAAATTTGCAATAATTGTTTCTTAATTGTGTGAAATAATTATATGATGACAAAACTAGTTTGAAACCAAACTTCTATTATTCTAAGAATCATGATTTGCTTATAACTAAACCCAATTGTCATTCAAAGAATAAATAAAATTTAACAGAAATAATGGATTCATTGAATTATTATACTTGTTAATATATTATAAAACATAGATCACTAAAATGCATAAATGCATGAAAAACAATGGTGCTAACAAAATTTGTGCGAAATCTTTATCATATAAACCTTTTTTTCTTTCTCATTTATATGAGAAAGACAATATATAATTTAATTTTAGGGAAAACCAAATAAAAAGAGGGTCAATTCTCGTGACCTAGGACACATTGATCAAACCGTTCGTGTCCTTTTGCACATGTTGTATTACATGTGATTTTCTTTTATAACCATATATGGACGATCTAGCCCTTCTCAAACATCTCGAATTGACTGACTTCTTGCATATTCCTCCATCTACATACATACATGTGTGTGTAGATATAGGTGGAGGTTCGAACGAAAACACTTCCATTTTGTGAAAACACGAGAAGACCTTTATCACATGATAATACATGTGTGCAGACAATGTACCGCGTGAAGTAGGTCGTGCCAAAAATCAACATTTCTAATTTAGTATCATTGTGATAGATTATGGTATCACATGCATCAAGAACATTTTTATCGCATGTGATAATACATGTGAGAGAACTTAGTAGTATATTGTAAGGGCTATTTATCCCTGCAACCTAGGTTGCACCAAAGATCATTCACACCACTAAATTGTGGCCAGGCTTAGTCTCAGACGGCCGTACTTTAATTACCAAATTGCCAAGGATGTAATCTAGGCAAAGCTTAGATGAACCTTTCCAAAAAAAAGGGGGTTACTGACGACAAAAACAGTGAGAAAACGTCGGGAATAGGACTTACCGATGGTTTTCCAACGACACGGGAGTCGCTAAAAAGCTGGTTGGTAAAATCTACCGACCGTTTTTCCAACGAATTTTACCGACCGTTTTCCTACCATTTCATTTACCGATGATTTTTTCGATGACTAATTAAAAAAATAAATAAAAGAGAAACAATCGTTAAACCAATAGTCGGAAACTTTCTACTGCTTATAGCAATCGGTAACGATCGTCGGTAATACACAGTTTTTTAGTAGTGTCACATCTCTGATTTAGTATCAAATGTTTATCATATGTGATTGACTATATTAAAACGTATTCTTGCATTTTCGTAAACTGAATGTGTTTTTTTTAACCATTCTTTGTATATATACATGCACCCTGATCTAAAATTCATTCACTTAGAAGCAAAACAACTTATCTAAACTATTATACAACTAATTAATCTTGTTCAAATGTTCAAGATTTCTTTACGATAACCTATAAGTAATGTGTGCAACTCGCGTATTAATGTGCTTGCTTAATGGCTTTGTCGAAGCTCTGGTCCCTATACTAGCTCTTTCCTTACCGTTCAATTTTTTTTCAGTAATAGTAACAAAAAGATTATTTTTCCACCATAAAATGCCCCATCTAATTGGTTGAAAATCTGAGTCCAATCATTAAAGATATGTTATAAAAATCCAATCATTTAAAAGAAACATATGGTCTTGGAAGTCATGTGTGGTGATGAAGTAGAAGATGACACAAGAGTTGGCATAGTCCCATACATCATTGAGATATATCATGTTTGAAATGTGAAGGAATAAATGTTTTTCCACAATAGATGGTGATCTCTCATCACATGTATCCATCATGAAAATTTGTTTTACCTTATTTTTATTCTAATCATTAGTATTTTATTTGTGAATACTAAATTATAACACGTCCCGATCGCGATTTAAAAGTTGAAAAATTCTAACTCTTAATCATGTTTCATGCTTTTATCATTTGTTCATTCTACCTTTGTTTTTATTATTTTGTATACTTTTGAAATAATGATAAACTTATCTAATTGTTATTAGTTTTATGAAATATAGTGTTATATCATGACTCAATGCTTATCTTATATTTAAATGTGTTTTTTAGTTGGTTAACAATTAATTTTATGAACTTCAAGCATGAAGAGTGAAGACTTTAAAACTTTAAGTTTAAACTTGTGTATAGTTTTTTTAGATAAAGAATATGAGGTAAATGTTTTATAAAAAGGAAATGAAACCTTTTATAACATAATATATTAGTATGAACATACTTGAAATTAGTGATCAAAAAATTTAAAACTCAGATAAAATTTTGGAAGTCTTATGAAAGTCTTCAGCGACAAGACTCAACATTTATACTCTATTTGTATGTATTTATCAATTGATATAACTTTGTTGTGTGCAGGACCGATCCAATGGTTTTGGATGCCCTGGGCGGATAGCTAAAAATATTCCCCTAATTTGATAAACAAAAAAACACAAATTTTTAATGGGTATAGAACCTAGTCAAGCTCAGCGGTTCATCTCTATGCCAATTTTATTGAAAAAGGATACAACTATCGAGGGAACCATATTTGCATAAGGATTTCGTCTAGAAAAAGTGTGCAAAGAAACTTAACCGAGTCCCGCTTTACGCTAAAATGAACTCAAGAGAAAGCAACGATTTATCAACCTAAATAAATAGATAATACGATAGATTTGAGCTTAAACTTCTGCAAAAAAGCTTCAATCATAATTCGATTGGCACCCAAGTAATACTTCTACTATATCATAATGTACCCCCCCCCCCCCNGGGATTGATAAAAAATCATTGTATGGATGTTTTTAGGACGACTTACTTGATAAACAATCACCTTTGCTGCTATTTTTGGGATTGATACACTATAATCAACACCATTAGAAAAATCCCCACACAAAACAAGGACATTATTACAATTTATAAAGTTCCAATAAGGGATTTTCAAAGATTTTTCTTCATATTAAATCACAATATTAAACAAATATTTGGAGTACTCCAATTTCAAAGATAAATTTCACTTCGTCAATCCACAAACAACACTCCTCTAAACCTCCACATTCAACCAAATAATCCAAATAAACAAGCAACCAATTAACCAAATCAAGTAGACAAGCAATTATCAGGGATGACAAGCAAACCCAAACTCGACAGGATAAATTTTTGATGCCCCTAGGACTTGATGCCCTGTGCAATCGCACGTACTGTACATGCCTAAGGCCAGCCCTGGTTGTGTGAAAGTGCAGAAGTTGACCTGTAAAAAACCTGTATTGAATTTTAATATATTTATACTAATAAATGATACATAATAATCTTTTTTCTAAAAATAACTTTTTCCCAACAGAATTTGGTGCTCATTTTTTTATACAGGTAAGACAAAGTTATCGAATTGATATTATTTCTTTTCATCAATTTTTTCATGAACTCATAAATCATCGTGCAAAATTGTTTTCTTTTAATTTTTCTGTAAAGGAAAAATATTTAATGTTTTTTCAGTAAAATTAATGTAATTTTGAACACGTAAGTAATAGCAATATGTTTATAGAATTTTGTCTTTTTTTCCCCTTAACGCTTTGGTTCGTTACAGTTATATAATTAGATAATGGAAAAATATGAATTTAGTATATACGTTTTTGTTATTTTTTCCAAATCATATCCAAGATTCATTCCTCGAGAAACTCTTCTAAGTTTTCCGGTTTATGACTTATTAAGTTAACTATTCTATCTTATCATATTTTATTATTAAACTTATTTTTGTATTTAATATATTATTGATTTTTTTTAAATGTTCGAATCTTACCATTACGACCGGTTATCGTAGGTATTCGCTTACATGACATGTACGTGGCAATTACTTATAACAAGTGACATCGATGTGGCAAGGTAAAGTGTTAATACCTGATTGGTTTCTGACTTATTAGGGTAACTATCTATTCTGATTGATCACATTTTCCCATTGATGGGTATAAAACTTATTGGTTTTGTTTCAATGCCATACCTTAATTAAGTCTGTTTTATCACATTTTACCGTTGAACTTATGTCGTCCATTAACACACACATTCCCAGGGTATCTGGGATCCAAGGGTACCCGACTAATCCCCGTCGTCACGACCCAACCCAATTAAGAGTACCGCTATGTGCAGTGGCGGGTACAAAAATTTTTCATAGTGAGGGCACCTTTATAGGTAGACCAAGGTTGGGTTAATTTGGCAAAAATAAACTAGCTTATAAGCTAGTACATGTTTGAATGGATCATAACATAGCTTATTGAAACGTTAGTTGGAGTAGAATTTTAAGAGATTTTTGTAGCCTTTTTCAATTATACCCTTACGAATATTAATTATACCCCAAGATACCCTTTTTGGTCATTTTACATACTCGTAAGCTAGTTTTTGTCAAACATAATTTATTCATAAGCCGGCTTATCAGCTACCAGCTAGCTTATTAGTCGACAGCCAACTTATCAGTCAACAACTAGCTTATCAGCTATCAGCTACCGGCTAGCTTATTAGCTAGTTTACCAAACACAGCCTAAATATCCGCAAAAATCGTCCACTACGTTTTAGCCTAATTCAGACATTTCAAGGGATTTTTAAAGTTTTTTGGTTGATTTCAATTTTTGTTGTAATAAATTTCAAGTGACTTTTGATTTTTTGATTGAGGAATTGATTGATTTTAAGGATTTTTTTTTGTTGATTTCAACAACGATGTTTTAATTGATTTTAATTGCTAATTTATTGTATTGCATTATTGGAAACACAAACACATGCACACTGCACACAACAGTCTAACAAAACTATGTAAGTATAAACAACAAAGAAGAAGAAATAGAGAAAGAAAATAATAAATAGCAAAAATCCTAAAGAAGAAAAAAAATCGAGAAAAGTAAGTACAAGAAGAAACCGAACTATCAAGTATGAGTCTCAACACAAAGAGCAAAGAAGAAAAGAAGAAATCAAAGAAGAAGAAGTCGGAGCAAACAACAAAGAAGGAAGAAGAAATCAAAGAAAATCAAAAAAGAAAATCACAGCAAACAACAAATAAATAGAAGAAAAGAGAGAAAAGATAATAAAAGAAGGTTAGCTTTTCTTGCAATGGCCGGAAGATGGCCGGCAAAGGTTTGTGTAGCGGTGTGTCTCCCAGGGAAAGGGAATAAGTAGTGAAGGGGGTCACCATCAAAACTTAGTGGTGGGACTCTAAGTAAATAGTAATATTTTTTCAAAAATTTAACCTTAATAGATGAATAATTTTTTTAAGTGGGGGCGGGGGCCTATCCCCCCTCTCTCAATCAAGTGCATCCGCCCCTGGCAATGTGCCAGACTCATGATCTGGATATCGTGGCATGCTCATCACGGGGTTCGAACACGGATAATCAAGACATATCATCCACTAACCCGTTAGGATGTTTACGTTACCACTCGGGTAGACATGCTTCTTACAATATTAAAGTAACTTTTCAAATACATAATCAATTAAAGCTAAACGAAATTATTTAAATATATTTCGGCCTTCGTCCTCTAATTTTTAACTTCTTTAGAAAATCTAGCATTAACATAATAAAAAAAAAAAAAAAAACTGAAAGTTGAAAATTCGTTCAACGTGGTCGTAGATTAATAAACACGGTATCCAAACCCTAACCTCCATTGGTTGCATCCCAACCACATCCAACGGACCACATCTCATCCGGGCCCACACTTCCATTCGCAGAAAAACGACGCGCGCAATAGGCGCGTGGATTAAACCAAAAAAGGAAGGATAGAAGTGAAAGAAGGAAGATGATAGATAGATAGATAGTGCATGATGATGATGATGATGATGGTGATGATGATGGATGGATGAGACCAGACATTCAGGTGCTGCCGGCCTTTTCTTCTTCTTCATCTTGTTTGTACGCTAAATTCACAGCCTACAAAGACTCTGCCCCCTCCATTTCCGATCATATTAATTTCCTCCATATATACTTTTGAGAGCTTTTTTTTCTCTATATAGCTCTTCAAATCGATGTTAACTCAAGCACAAGGCGTTTGTTAATATTGGTCGATGATGGAGGAAATGTACGGTTTGATGAATTACCAGGAGCAAGTTCCACCACCGACGGATTCTGGATTTGATGATGATCAGTCACCGGAGGAGGTTGGACATCGTCGGAGGATTCCTCCTGCTGCAGGTTTCGGATCAGGCTCCAATATGCAAACTAGTAGTAGCAATAACAACAATAACAATGGATTGGCTGAAGAGCTAGACGAAGATTTGTCAAGTGAAAATCGAGCCAAAATCATGTCACATCCGCTTTATCCTAAGCTGCTCCAAGCTTACATCGCTTGCCAAAAGGTACACTTATGTGTGTGTGTGTGTGTGTGAGAGTAGTTGAATGTGATGCATCCGGTAGCTTTTCTGTTTTTTCCTCACTGCTTGATTCAGTTACAGTTGGATCTGCAATGGAAAAGGTGAAAAAAGTGTTTTCGAGTTTCGCAACAATTTTGAAAGCAAATCGCTGCTTTAATTCTCAGATGATCTTCAAACGTTGAATTAGCTTCTAGAGATACAAGCTTTCTGTTTATGCTAATTAATTAGGATCCATTGAAGGATCAAATACGACTTGTTTTAATTAAGCTGGTTCGTGTTTGAATCTTATCAGGTAGGGGCTCCGCCAGATATATCGAATCTGTTCGATGAAATTTTCAGAGATAACGGTTTCTGTAGGAGATCCGGCACCTGCTCTTGCCTCGGTGACGATCCAGAGCTTGACGAATTCATGGTAATTAGTGTGTGTGTTTAATTATCTCATTTGTTCTTCATGTGGCTGATTAGTTACTGATGAATTAATTTTGAAGGAAACTTACTGTGAGATGCTGGATAAGTATAGATCGGATCTGGCAAGACCTTTCGATGAAGCAACGACGTTTCTGAACAATATGCAAACTCAACTTACCAATCTCTGCAAAGGAACAACTTCCATAACCTACCACACAGGTCTCTATCTCTATCTCTCTCCTCCATTCATGGATTCTCTTTCATCATCTTTATGTCCCACCTTATTTAATTAATTAATATTTAATCATGCATCTCATATATGTATATATATATATGTCCCATCGGAGAATTTCGATTTTATTTTATTATATTTCGCCGGTGACGGAGGTCGGTGGTGTGGCCTCTATATTTGGCGGGTTGCAGGACCCGCTGGATATCGATATGTTGGATTCGGCGGTTACAACAAATTAACTAGAAGAGGAATCGGGAAACCCTAGCTTTAGGCTGACCGTATCCCTTCCGACTTACGACTGCCATTTTCTGGGTTCTTATTTTAGGATATTCGTTACTCAACCCCTACCTATCGAGTATTCTCTGAAGCATGAGGCTATCATTACCCCAATCTCACATCAGCTTTTTTCCAACTGTTCCATTAACCCTCTGGAACTCTCTCTAATTAGTACCCCAACCCTCTCACACACAAAACACACAAAAACAACGGTGTGTCCAACCCGTTTAGGCTCCCAGCCCGCCGAGCTCCATGTTGCGTACCGCAGCCCGGCCAGCCCTGCGGGCTCGAGCCCGCTGAGCCAAGGCTCGCGGTATGCATAGCCTGATCTGTGTTTATTTTACAAATCAGTCCAAACGTCTCCAAATCCTAACTTGTTTTATGATATCTGATTGATTTATATATATGGTCACAATTGACAAAGAGGAATGTTATTTGCAGCTTATATATGTCAAAATCGGGTTATTTTGAATATTGGGAATATAAAAAACTGGTTATGGTAGTGATGTGGATAGAAGGATTTTAGAATATAGGGATGCATTTAGCAATCTATAGGTGGGTGAAATTAGCCTCCCCTTGGTGCAAAATGCAAAGAAAATCACTTACATTTTATATATGTGAAGGATCGTGTGAGGAGTTATTAAAGCGAGAAACGTGAGAAGTAAATCTAAATCGTTGATATTTTTAATCTCATGTGTTTCCATGAATTGCGTCTTAAAAGAGAATTAGGTTGAAACTTCTCACCAGAACCCAACTCAATATATATTAATTATATGTCTACACATATATTAGGCTATCC
>LUCG01234321.1:0-15539 GCA_001633085.1 Carthamus tinctorius
GCTATCAGCTAGCTTATCAGCTACCAGCTAGCTTATAAGTTAGTCCATCCAAACATAGCCTAAGTGTTTTCTCCTCACACACATCTATATCGATTTTTTTTGAAAGGGTGTCCGTGCCAAAGCCCGACTAATCCTCAACAATTTTAGGCTAAACATGGTCATACTTAAATGTTCCTAGGCATGCGCACGGGAAGACTTGAACTCGGTTAGGGCGCTATGAACCCCCCGAGCGATAACCAATCCGCCACAGCNGAAAATTGTTTTTTACATTCCAAATGCAATAATTCACCTGATTTTAACATTGCCCATTAGAACATCTGCAACAACTTCCCTATAATTTCTCCAAAATGAAGAATCAAAACTCAAAATCTTTAAAAGAAAATTGCATCCATCTCCGACAGCTTCTCCATTTTGGAGAAATCAACATTGATTATAATAATAAAGTATTCCATTTACCCATTTAAAAAAATATTTTCTTATTTAAATTTATATTTTCAAGATTTCCTATTTGTTGTTTCAAATAGTAATCATTAATGGGATTATCTCCATATTTGGAGAAAACTCATTATCTCTCCTACTTTATCCATTTTGGAGAAAGAAATGTGGAAACTGTTGGAGCACAATTTAGGCTTAAATCCCCATTTTTCTTCATTTTCCCCATTTTAGGGAAGCTGTCAGACATGTTCTTATAAACTAGTTTTTGTCAAATATAATTTATTCATGAGTTAGTTTGATAGTCAACAATTAATTTCTCAGCTAACAGCTAGCTTACCAGTTATCAGCTAACCCGATTATCGTAACCTAATTCCAATGACCAGAATTTCAGAAAATAACCTATAATGATTAAAAAAAATATTTCAGTCAATAATTCCATGTTGGTGTGTTGGGGGAGGAAACCAATTTCAAATTTCAAAATTGAAAAGGACAGCCGAGCCGAGCCAAGCCGAGCTCAAAAAGATGGAAACCGGCTGTAGCCGGTCACCCCCAAAAGCAAAATTGTGTGTGTGTGATTGACCGTACACAGTGTGCGTGTGTCTTATTCATTTGCAGGTCGTTTCCAATGGCAGTTGGTAAGCATTTAGTGTGTGTATGTATACATACACACTCTCTCTCTATCTCTCTCTCTCTCTCTCTATATCTATCTATCTATCTATCTCTATAATCATCATCTCTCTTTATGTGCTCTGCATATTCCAACAGCAAACAATCCCTCATTGATTCACAAGTTTTTCTTCTGATCATCATCAAAATACCCAAATTCTCCCTCAAAAACTTGATACATTTCACTTCCCCAAAAAAAACCCACAAAAAATTCCCAATTTTTTTTCATCCACATCTCACCCCAAAATTCCCAAACTCTTAATCTTATCAAAGCCCTCCACTTTCTTGCTTTGCTTTTTATGGGTGTGCTGAAAATTCAGTGGTGTATGAGGTAATGAGTTTTCTTGAAAATTGTGATGTGTTTTCAATCAATGCATTTTAAGCTTTTTTTTAGTAGCTAATTGTGTGAAATTGGGAGTTTTGAATTGAGATTTGTGTGTTTATTGATATGGGTTTTGTGTTTAAAGCTTTGATTAGTGTTTCTTTGATGCATTTGGGATTACCCATCAAGGTTAATTGTTGATCTTTGGGATAAAGTTGGGATTTTTAATCAAATAGTGGGATTTGTACATATGGGTTTTGTGTTTGAAGGTTTGATTGATGTTTCTTTGATTTGATTTTAATGCATTTTGCATTACCCATCAAGGTTAATTATTGATCTTTTGAAATAAAGTTGGGATTTTAATCAAATAGTGGATTTATTCATATGGGTTTTGTTTTAATGTGTGTTTTTAAGTGATTTTTTTATTCAATTCATGTGTTTTAAAAATGGGTAATTCCTGAATTGAGTGAAACTGATTAGGGTTTTTTTGTTCAAATTTTCAAGAAATGATTCAATTGTTTGAAATTGGGTAAAAGATTTGTGTTTCTTGAACTATAAAAGAAGTTAAAAAGTTAAGTTCTTGAAGATCTAAGTGGTGAAATTGAGGTTAAAAAATGCTATATGATTTTATTTACATATTTGCACTTGTTTTAATTCATTTATTGTTTTCAAACCAAACCCGTGAATAGAGAGAGATTAAATCACTTTGTGGGTCAATTTGCATTCAACATTCTCTTCAAGATTTCGTGTCAATTTTCAAGATTCAATTTTTAAACTCAAGTAGATAAACACACACACACACACACACACACACACACACACACTATTCTTCTCATAATTTCAAGTTGGATCAAAATCTTGAATTGGGTTTAAATTATTGTATAATTTTGATTCCCATATGAGATTATATCAAGAATTGAAAAATTAAACCAAGATTATGAATCTTGAATTGATTACAATGGTTCTTAGGGTTTCCAGTGACAAAATTTTGCTTTTTGATTAGGAATATGAAGATGGTATTGTTTGTTTTATCTAATTAAACACCTTTTCTTTTGTGGGTAATTTCAGTTTCTTGCTCAATGGGTTGGATTAGAAAAGGGTATTATTGGATGCAACTTAGCAAAATCTTGAATTCCCTTTAGACCACTCTCTATTTGGGCTGCTTTGCTTTTAAAAGATTTCGATAAAGATTTACAATTGTCGGAAATTTAGAGGAATGCTGGAGCCGGAGCTATATTCTTCTCGGGTTTTCTCTCCTTTTCGTGAAGAAAGTGGGGACGAAGAGCTTTCCGTTCTTCCTAGGCATACCAAAGTTATTGTGACCGGAAATAACCGAACAAAATCTGTTTTGGTGGGTCTTCAAGGCGTCGTGAAGAAGGCTGTCGGCCTCGGTGGCTGGCATTGGCTGGTATTCCCTTATCTTCTTTTTCTTGCTTTTGGTTATATGTGTGTGTGTGTGTATGTACCCTTTGTTGCTTTGAATCTTTTGGTGACACTAATTGAGGAGAAAAGGGGAAAAATAGCATGCCAAAATGATTAAGATTGTTGTAATGTAGATGGGTCCATCGCGGTTCGATTTCGTTCAAATAATGTTGTTAGTAGTAGTGGTGACACTAGATATAATCAAATATGGTATCATGAAAGTGAATTGCTTTCTTGAGATTTTGGGTTCTATGATTTGTTTAATTTTAAGTTGGGTGTTGTAAAGATTGCAACTTTCCCTTTTGTTGCTTCAAGATAAAATGACATATTCGCCCGTTGCCACTGGGGCGGGCCCGCTATGGTGCTTACGGTGGCACGGGCCACTGTTTCGTTCCTTTGGCATATTGGTGAAACTAGATATAATAAAATGTTCAAATATGGTATCACGAAAGTGAATTGCTTTCTTGAGATTTTGGGTTCTATGCTTCAATTTTTTTTATAAGTTGGGTGTTATAAAGATTGCAACTTTCCCTTTTCTTGTTTCAAGATAAAATGAGATATTCTCCCGTTGCCACTGGGGCGGCCCACTATGGTGCATACTGTGACACGGGCCACTGCTTCGTTCTTTTGGCATAGTGTAGAACTTTTCAGGGTCGTGAAAGGTCCCAGTGTATTGTTTTGTTGCATTGCCACTGTGTATATTTTGAAACTATAGTAATAACACAAGTTTCTCTTGACAGAGTTGGTTTGCAAGGTCTTTTTAGACGTAGGGTTCGAATCCCGTTTGTATATTTTCTTAGTTTTTAGCTTTTAATATCAGGTTTATTATTTTTTTTGACTTTTATAGTCAGACAGTGCTACCACTTGAAAAAAATTTCCTGGTTCCGCCTCTGCTTTGCCAATTGTTAGTCAACAAGATTCTTTTATTTTGTCATTATTTTTCATCGTACTTGAATAAGGCATCAAGAAAGTGAAATGCTTTTTATCGAGATTATGTGTTTTATATCCGTTATGCCTATAAATTCCGCAACAATTCCCTTTGCGGAAATGTTGACGCGACATCAAAATCGGAACTTTATCTTTTTTGGCGAATTGACGTATTTGCCCCTTTGCCTAACCCTTTGTCGGGTTTTTCCAACTTTTACTAGGTTTTGAAAAACGGAGTTGAAGTGAAGCTACAACGGAATGCTTTGAGTGTTCTTGAACCCCCAACTGGCCATGAAGAGGACGATGAATACGAGTTTGATATTTCAAGCAGCGGATCTGATGTTAACGAGTTCCGTAAGTATTATCGTTATCTTGTAAAATTCCCAAAGTGCCCCTAAAACGTTAACGAATTATTCTTACTTTTGGTGGCAGCCAATGCTACGGAGTTTAGCAAGCTAAACAAACCGCGAGTTCGGTACACGAGACCGTGGGGCCCATCTCCATCGGTGAAATCCGCTAACCGTAGCAATTGCCGAGAAATTTGTTATCCGGTAAGTTGGGATGGTATCGTAAATTTGGTGAAAATCTTGATATATTTGTTAGGGAAAAGTTCAAAAAAACCCGATAAACTATCCCTTTTTGGATGAACAAAGTCCCTAAATTGTTTTTTTTTAATGAAAAAACCATTAAAGCTTCTCTTTTGAATGATTAAGCCATTGAAATATTATTTTGAAAGAAAAAGCCATTAAACCTTTTTATTTCTGATAATTAAGTTCCTAAACATTTTTTGTCAATAAAATAAATTATAAATTTTTTAGAAATTTGCTACCTACATTCTTTTAACTTAAACCGATATAGTTATATTTTACTTTAAAACCTTTTTGATCGGATACAAACAATTTTCTTATTTTTGTTAAAAGGATGTAAGTCACCAAATTTTGAAAGTTTAATGATTTATTTATTCAAAATGAGAAAGTTTAATTGTTTTTTTTATTCAAAAGAATAGTTCAGAGATTTTATCATTTAAAATAAAAAAGTTTAATGGCTTCTTCATAAAAAAATAGTTTAAGGACTTAACCCTTTTAAAATAGAATAGGTCATTGGTTTTTTTTTTTTTTGAATTTTTCCCTATTTGTTCGATTTCTTGATGATTTTTTTTTTGTGGGTGAGCAGAAAGTGAACTTTTCGAAGCTTGGAACGAACACACTTTGGCGATATTACAGTACATTTAATCTCGTAAGTTTTGTTCATATGATCGTTTATATTCCCGCCCATTAATTTTGTTTTTTTATCGGTTAATTTGAATCGGGAATCTTTTACGTTTAGGGAAACATTCACGCTAATCCGACAAAGGAACAACTAGTTAATGCGGTTCACAAACATTTTGCTTCTCAGGTCCGTCTCTCATGCTTTGTGTTCTTTTTTCTTCTAACTTTGTGCTCGTTGCAACGAAATAGGCTTCATAGGACGTCAAATATGTCTAAATTGGCTTTATAGGACGTCAAATATGCCTGAATGCCTTAATAGACTGTGTTACAGTACCAATCAATTGCATCATGTATATAGGTGATACAAAAACTATTTGAGGGATAGGTTTGAAAAACTAGTCTTTTTTGTATAAAGCTCTTCCTTAGAGCTTACTGAATAAACCACTTTCTCTATCATTAAGCCACTACCAAACAGTCATGTATAGCTAACCGAATAAGTTAGGAGTCACATTAAGCTACTAGCAAACAGAGCCTCTAGACATATTTGACGTCTTATAAAGTTGATTATGTTATAGTGACCCTTTAGCAAACACTGATTATTGTGTTTTCCGTGCCATAGAAAGTGAGCGAAATGGAAGCGATAATGGAGTTCATCAATGCGGCCAAGAGGCGTAAATCGGGAAGAAGCCATAGGGATCGAAGTTGATAATGTGTGTGTGTGCGCGTGCGTGTTGTTTGTGTATACGTACTATTTATCCTAACCGATTAGCGCAACTCTTAATTGTAGACAGACTTAACCGGAGATAGAGAAAAAGCCCGTTTCTTGGCTTAACGAACTCTCTCCTCGATGTTTAACCCTGTAATATCGACCCATGTTCTAGTTCTCGTCTATATCTTATCGTTTCTCATATCGTTTCTCATTTCCATCGAGTGTAAATTAGCACGATTTTTTCGAGCAAAAAGAATCCCGAAAATGAGTTAAATTTGCATATTAGTAACAAGTATAAGATTTTGAATACATTGATTTTGATCCATATTTTTCTTATTATAATTTGAAAATATTTTGAAAATTTCATTAATATATAACTTTTTAAATTGGGTCAATAAAAATAGAGACAATAAAATTGAGACATTTTGTTGTGGAATGAGGTTGGAGTTTGGGGAACTTTAATCATATAATTTCTATTAAAAATTGAATTTTTTTTATATCTTTTTCATCATATGAGGGTCCCACCTTGTCCCCCAAAGCTCCAAACAATTATTGGAATTTATAGTAATTTAAAAACATAAAATAAAAAGAGTAAAGGAAAGTGAGGTGGTAGTTTGCCTAATTGAAAGAGACTGGATAATAGTATTTCTGAATTTTTAAAATATAGAAAATAAAGATTTTTGACAATTTTAATGTTTTTCTACAACTAATTATTTAAAATTTTATTTGAAATGAAGAAAGTAGAAGAAAAAACGTAAATTTCTTTAAATTTGGAGAGTATCCCAAAATTTATTACAGTAACCGGGAAATGATTTGTTTGTTATATACTTATATTTCAACAATACTAAACCTAGAAATTAAATGTTTTAAAAAAGAAAAATAACATTTACTAAATGTATAAAATACTAAAATAATATAGTTAAATGTTGTAATATCTAAAATTAATGATTGTTGGAGTTGAATATAATTTTTTTTTGAAAATACTAAATTTTAAATTTTCTATTTCTAAAGAAATTCTGAAGGAACTATTGAAAATGCTCTAATGGATTCTCTTCATGAACAAAATCCAAACTCTACTAAAAGAGAGATTTTTATTTAAAAACAAGCAATTACGATATAATGTTTTAGATAAACATGTAGGATTTGTAGTTATAATATCTTTGGAATAACTCAATGTACTCATTATTCGCTGATGACATTGTGTTGATAGCAGAGTCGAAGGTAGATAAGCCAATTACGGATCACTGTCGTGAAGGGTAGATTTGGAATCAGAAGGTTTGTGTATTGGTAATTTCCTATGACAGAATACATATGATGCAATTTTAATAGAGAAGGATGAGAAAATAACACTGAAAGGCAAATGGTATCTTAAAACGACATTTTTAAGTACAACTTTCTCATTAAGCTTGTAGGACAAGTTGTACAGGCGTACATGTTCTACAAATCAGATCAACCTACGTCTTTGGATCTTTTTTTCCACTCACACTTGTATAAGTCAGAAGTTTTCGGGACACAATTGCTCTAGGTTCATCGGACAAAGTCATTCTTTTGCAAAAGTCAGAGGTTTTCACAAAAACATACATGCCTTCATACGTCCCTCGTTTCAACGTGCCCGTTTTTCCCTATCCACGTTGGTTTCTATTTACGAGTCTCGGATCTTATTCTATTTTCGCTCACTTTTGCACAAGTCAAGAGGTTTTCAAGACCCACAAGTCAGATGTCTTAACAGAAATAAACAGTCGCTCTACCTTTTAGACATAGGACATGTCTTCATACATCCCACCACCAGATGAGCAAATTCAGCCAGACTGAAACAAGTGATCAATTATCATATAGTGTAAAGACAAATCAAGTGACTTTGAAATGATACAATCAAAAGTGTTTGTTTTCCTTGAAGCAATTACTATGCAACAAAGTGGGTACCCCCATTCAGCTGCATTTAGCATGTTTCAGACAAGGGGTATACCTACCATCTTTGTATCACATCAACACACAGTATGTACTACAAAAGTAGCAATATGTACAACTACTACAACCCTCTTGAAACCCTCTTCCCCTTCTGGTGTCAAATGCTTATTCATTCAGACCTTTTTTAAGCTCTAAAAGCTCAGATAAAGCCACTCTCATCTTCTCCACTGAAATTGGTTTCAGCACCACTCCATCCATTCCAACTCTTAGCAGGCTTTCCTTTGCCGCCTTATCAGTGTTGCCCGTGAGCGCCACGATGAGCGGCTTTTCGTGGCGTTTTGGGAACTTTTCGTGTACGGATCTTGCTACGTTGTAGCTGTCTGAAGGCGGTAAGGAGACGTCCATTAAGACGACCCGGTGGTCTTTTGTGATGGCTTGTAAGCATTCTTCGCCGGAGCTAACCGCGGTTACGTCGCAACCGAGGTGAGAGAGAAGTCCCTTGGTTGCCGTTCTGCTAACCCTGTGTTTATGTGAAAGGGGCATCAAGGATATAAGATAAGAAGTTGGAGCTACAGCTGAATGTGGACAGACACAGAACATGTAATATATGACTAATCCCATGGGGCCCTCGAGGTAGCGAGCAGGCAGCCTATATGTTTTCTATGCCATATTGGGGAAAATAGTAGGACTATTTTTAAGGATTTTTTGGGGAGGGGTGAGATGGCTGAATACTTGCAAAGTACAGTGGTTGTTTCCATGAAGACCCCTAGCTTGCAAAAAGATGGGTAACCGAAAGAGTATACATATACACTAATCTATAGGTTCAAGGGGAAATGCTAAAATAGATGAAAAAACTGAGGAACACCCTGGTGACAGTTCATTTGGAAGCTATGCACATGTGCATACAAGTAACTGAAGTTGTTCTTTTTGGTTTTTATGCATGTGCGCATGTTATGCAAAAACTGTGGAACAACCTAATAACCGTTCATCTGGACAGTAAGCACATCTGCATTGCAAGTATTGTACCTGTTTTTTGTTTTTTTTATGCACGTGTGTACGTTATGCACATGCATGTGAAGATTTTACAGATTACTTTGTATTCACATGTGCATACCGTCCAGATGAATGATTTACCAGGGTGTTCCTCTCAGTTTTCCATTTTTTGCGGTTTTCCCGTGAACCTGACCCTACTATTGCATATATACACATCTGTATACATATATGTATACACATCTGCACATTATTTCATTCAGACGTCACTAACCCGTTATCATCGATGACTAGAACTTTCAGCCCTGAAAAATTTGCCTGCCCAAGTTTTGCCGAAACTCTCATATGAGGCAGTCGGGAGTCATTTAAACGTGCGGGATATCCAAGTTTAACGTAAAAAACGGCAGTAGATCCCTTGCCAAGGCCTTCACTTTCGATCCATATATTACCCTCCATAAGATTTACGAATCTGCATGAATACAAAACCGACCCAAAATCACTCAAGTTTCACAACTTGGAGAAATTAAAAAACCCGAAAGTGCTACCTTTTACAAATGGCAAGGCCGAGCCCACTGCCACCTGGATTTCTCGATGATGGTGATTGGCTTTCTGCGAATTTTGTGAACAGCTTAGGAATGTCTTGTTGGCTGATCCCCATTCCTGTGTCTTTCACCTACGCTAGAGGAATGTAGTTAACAACTGAACTTACAGACATGAAGGGTGCAGTTGGTATCCAGATAAACCAGGACAGGACAGGACAACTGCTTAGTGTTTGGTAAGACAGAACTGGACATGACAGAACAGATTAAATGACCTCTTTACCCCTAAATTCTAACAAGTTGTTTATACATTTTGATTAATCATGTACTTGATTAACTTATAATAAAATAAATATTTTTTAAAACAAAATATAACAATATCAAATATTTTGTCAAAATGATTAAAATGATACCAAAATGAAAAGTTTAAGTAGCATTTAATATTTTTATCAATATTTTTATTATTAGCATTTAATAAATTAATCAAAATATATAAGTTATATAAAAAAATATTTTTAGGACAATAAAGTGAATTTAAAGAGCATAAAATATAATAATTAAAATTTTAAAAATGAATAAAATGTAAAGAGAAAGGTGTTTTTGATGTTTTAGAGGAGAAATGAGTTTTATTTTGAGGTTATATTGGTAAAACATAAGTATGTTCCACCTTGTTCCACATAAAAAGTCTAGTAAAACACAGAACAATGATCCCCGTTTTGTTTTGTTCTATCTAGTTCAGTGTACCAAACGCACCGTAAATAACTAGCAAATATAGTCGACGTTACTGAGGAGAAAATGGTAAAAAAAACGAACCTGAACGCGCATGTAGAAATTACTATCACCAGGGAGCGGAAAAAAGTCGGGAGCTCGAGGATCCCTCAAAGAATCTGGTTTTGCCATAACGGCAGAAATTGAAATGCTGCCCTCTTTTGAGAATTTCACAGCATTGCCAACGATATTTAGAATTATTTGCATAAGTCTCTTTTCATCACCAGCGGCATACTCTGGCAAATCTGAAGAAAGGCTCAATGTGACAAACAACCTTTTGACGGATGCAACAGGCTTTATCAAGTTTAAGACCTGAGTAAAGAAGCACAAATACATCGGTTAAAAACTATAATTTTGTCTAATAAAAGGACAACTATACTGAAGTCAAGTACTAAAGTCCGATCGAATAATTTTTTTTTGGAAGGGTGTCCGGGCCAAAGCCCGACCCGATCGGATAATTTTGTCTTATTCAGCTGACAAAAGGAGGTTAATACTCTGCCATCGCAAAAAAGGTGCGGGGTCCTATTTTCTTCTTCCAACTATGCGATTTATGTTAGAATTAAGGGACCTTTTTTAGCACCTTAACAAGCTTAAAGGGACTCGCAGCTTATTCGGTCAGCTTAAACACTTCTTGGTAGTGGCTTAATGATATAGAAAGTGGCTTACTGCTTATTCAGTAAGCTTCTTGGGGGAAGCTTTATGCAGAAAGCCAAGTTTTTTTTTTCCTTCAAACATGCCACTCCCAATTAAAAAATCACGCTCCTTCCGTCTATGAAAAAACCCTCCCAAACAAAAACTTACCCAATCTATACAGACAGATTAATCCACACAACTATAGAAAGTGGCTTATTCAGTAAGGTTCTCGGGGGGAGCTTCATGCAGAAAGCCAAGTTTTTTCCAAACATGTCCCTCCTAATTAAAAAAGACTCTCCTTCCATCTATTAAAAACCCCTCCCAAGGCTCCCATACAAAAACTTCCCCAATCTACACAAACAGATTAATCCACACGCTTCATCCATACCTGACTTAATGGAAAACCAACCAAACAGTCCCTAAGTAACGTTTTAAAATGTCCTGTTAGATTACTTTACAAACTAGTTTTTACCAAACATGACTTTTTTAGTTTTTTATCAGCTACGAAGCTTCTTGCGAATATCCAAAAAGAGGAAATATAATCAAACTAATATAAGAGAGTACCTCTTTCAAGAGAGCATGAAGGTTGAAAGTTGCAATATCAAGTTCAAGACTACCATCTTCCAGCCTCGAAAGGTCTAATACGTCATTTATTAGTGTGGCAAGCAAGTTACTGCTCTTGAGGATGGTCTCAACCATCAATCGTTGCTCTGGTGTCAAATCAGTTTCTTGTAGTAATGACGACAATGCAATAATTGCATGCATAGGAGTTCTCATTTCATGGTTCATAACTGCAAGAAAATCATTACGTGCACGCACAGCGGTTTCGGCTTCTCTTCTTGCAAGATCAAGTGCCACATTCTGTTCCATAAGCAAGTCTCTTGCCCTCATAGACTCTTCTAAAATAGCAGCATGTGAAAGAGCGACAGCAACCTAAAGAACAGAAAGATATGGTAAAAAAAAAAGAACACTGATGTATCGATTTGATCAACAAGCTGGGAATAATATCCGGTTGAAGGAAATCATCTATAGTAAAATTGAACCCCAAAAAACAATCTCACTCTGACTAAACCCCAAACAGCCCTTACAGAAAAGAAGTAGATAGAATTACCATGCAAAAGCAAACACACACAGAAATTCAATCACCACATACCCTAAAAGGACATGAAGAAAGGCACCGGAAAGTGGTTGACTTGGGAACATATTACTTATAGATCTTGTTCATGTGCTTTTTAGCTAAAGTTGTCGTTTAGCTGACTTTATAGATCTCACCTTCAAACTTTTTGTTTGTTTCAGGCACTTTGCAGTATTTTCTAAACCTCCCTTTATGTTATTTAATTAATTATACTTTCTCCAAAACCATGGCTTCAAGTTTTGCTTTCCAATCTTCTTTTGCAAGAACAAGGGTCTTTCTGTAAAGAGCCTCTCTACCTCTAGAGGAAGAATAAAAGGCTACATTACATAAAAGGTGGTCTACAAGCTTAACAAGATAGTAATTTGCATTTCTCTTGTTGAAATTACTCAACAGATTTTCAAAGCTTCTTTGTACACGTCTGTATGGGACCCAACTAACATTGTACTACATGGATCCATGGGAAATAACATGCACAATCTATGCTTATGCAGTAGAAGATAAATCTAAACTAATCTTGTGTTCCTGTTAACTACCATTCTACTACATTAGAAGTATTTCATGCCCCCATTCTGAATGGATTGAGGTAAACTTCGAAAGAATAGGTCATGTAAGTAAACTCTGAACACTAGAAACCTTCTCGTTATCCAACTGAGGAAAAAAACTGAGCATTGGCTACTCCAGTACTGTACTACAAGTCTACAATATCCAGCCATACCAATTAAGAGAAGGTTGAACAATCACATATGTGGTTCCAGATATACTTAATAAATTGGAGACCCAAAAACGAAACTCGAACTAAATCAAGAAATTTAGACAATGTGCAAACCTGATCAGCGACAACTTCAACGAGCTCCAACTCGTGCACGTGCCACTGCCTTGCACTATCAGAAGGAAGCATCAAAACCATCAATGCATATCGTTTTGTTGTAAGTTCTGGCCAATCATAAATCTGAAAATTATTGAGATGTAAAAGTGGAACTCTCACAGCAACAACCTCCCCGGGCATGTATTTTCCAGAAGGTGGGCGTAATCTAGCAACAGGACTATTGGGAGATATTTTAACTGCACGGTTGGTACTAAACACTTGATTGATTGCAGGAGATTGTATCGGAACCGTAAACCCTACTGGATTTTGATGGCGAAGGGTATAGGAAAGCTGAAGTTCTAAACCACTACGTGTCGGCATCCAAAGAGCACACTCTTCCAATCCCAATGTCCTTCCTAACTCAACAAGTGTAGTCTTCAATATAGTATGTCTGTTAAGAGTGCTTCTTATTTCATGAGTTAGCATCCTAACATGCCTGCCTGTTTCTTCCTGGGTGCGAATGATACCCATCTCACGATCAAGCTCGGCAGCCTTATTTTTCAAGAATAACTCCCTAGTTTTCACACTAAGTAGATCAGGAATAATGTGCACTAACATAAGTGCAGTTGCACATGACACTGCAGCAGTTAAGACCTTGGCAGTGGTCATAACAATGGCTACTGTCCTTGTATGCACATTGAAGGTCCATAAGTTAATAAGATGTGTAGCTCCACATAGAACAATAAATGCGCCGAACTGAACAAGCACCCATTTATAAGGAAAAACTGCTGATTTTTTCACAAAATATATCAACTCCAATGGAATGGAGAAATAGGCAAGTGCAATAAAGAAATCTGATATATACTGATATTTCATCAGAAGTTCATCAGCCGGCCATTGTGGCTCAATGCAATTGCACTCCATTGTTGATGAACCACTTCTCAAGGCGTACGCTAATTACATCCTCTGCAAGAAAACCAAACAGTATAAGCTCACTATTAATAAGACCATAAGAATCCCACTACATAAATCAATTAAACAACAAAGGACCAACTTGATTCAAATTATTTTAGGCATAAGTTAGAATCAAAATCAATTCATCACCTTAGAAACTAAAGAAGAAAGAACCCATTCATCAAATTTCAAAGATTAAAGCAAATTGAATAAAGAAAGACTACAAAACTTTCGCTCCAAGTGCCTTCTAGTTAACAGTTGGAGCTTCGTTCTTTAAATTGTTGTTGAAAATGCAATTTACTTCAATTTAAAATTTTCTATGAAAACAAGCTCTACCAATTTCCTTTTACAAAGCTGAAGTATAAAGAAAGATAAGAGCAAACAGTTATAGGACTTGCAGACAAATCAAAGATCCTTCATCCTGCTATTATCTTTTTCTTGTATGTGGATGAATAAACAAACTACCCCCTTTCATAGTCAATCTATGTAATTACTTCATCCCAAATAACCCTTATTAGTATATGACTAACAACAAACTTAATTCCACTCCCTACCAATTTTCATAAACATGCAAGTTTCCAAGTCCTTCCTTAGAACCATCAACTGCAAGCTCAATATCTTTCACAGCTGTAGGTGCTCAGCTCAATTCAAGCTAAAGGTCTATTTATCATGAAAACATCGATCCCTTTTAACAATTCACCCAAATTCAATATTCAGACCACCAACTCCTCTCTATTACCAACAAAAGCACCATTAATTCACACAAATTACATTACAAACATCTAGCCATACCTTCAATCAAACGAAACAATAGCATAAACTTCAACCTCATCACAGATCAATACTACGATCTATACAGTAGAAATCAACCAAAATCAAACCAATAAACACAAAAATCCATTCAATCAACAAAGAAAAAACACATACTCTCTTCACATGTAAGGGTTTAGGAATTCAAATTAAACCCTAGAAAAACAAAAAAACTCCATTCAAATTAAACCTTAGAGCCATCAAATGCAAGCTCAATATCTTTCACACCTGTAGGTCCCCAGCTCAATTCAAGCTAAAGGTCTATTCACCATGGAAACATGGATCCCTTTGGAGAATTCACCCAAATTCAACATTCAGACACACCAACCCCTCTCTATTCCCAACCAAAAACACCATTAATTCACGCCAATTACATTACAAACATCTCCCCATACCTTCAATCAAACGAAACAATACTGTAAACTTCAACCTCCCCACAGATCAAAACTACGATCTATACAAAATTAAACCAATAAACACAAAATTTTCCATTCAATCAACAAAGCAAACACACACATACCCTTTTCACATACAAGGGTTTAGGAATTCAAATTAAACCCTAGAAAAAACAAAAAAGCAATTACCTTGGGGGTTAAGGCTCGTTAATCATGAAATCTCTGTAAGTTGAAGTTGAAGTGATGAAGTATGTAGGATGAAAAACCTTTGGGTAGGTAAGTTTAGGTGTTTGTAAGAATGGGAAATGGATCAAAGATGAACCGGTTGCAGCAATCAGCGGGATACAGCTGAGTGAAAGACGACTTTAGGGGAAGCGATGGTATAAAGGCGAGTATGGAGAGAGAGAGAGAGAGAGAGAGAGAGAGAGAGAGATTTGGACTGATTATGATGAGAGAGATGATGATGGTGGTGGGCTTTCATGGAAGTACGATATCTTGTTGAATGTTTTTTGTAAAAAGCCCAAAGCTTTCGCACGTATGGACAACAAAACTGACGTTTTCATGTATATATACACACAAATACATACAGATTCAGACCTGCTTTTTGGCAAAGTAGCTGATCTGTGTGATCTGATAACTGATAATGTAGTTGGTAACTGATAAGGTAGCTTATGAATAAATTATGTTTGGTAAAAAACTAACTCAACTTCCCTATAAGACCATCCGCATTGGAGGCTGGTATGAGGCCGGTACCGACCGGTATAGACCGGTAACACCGCCGAGGATGAAATGGTATCCAGAAAAACGGTACCCCCTTGCCGGATGAGAAATGCTACCCACCCCATTCCACCCCACCTTCTCTCTCCTCTCTCTCTATCTCTCTCTTCTTTCTCTCTTTTCTTTTCTTTTATTT
>LUCG01234348.1:0-11731 GCA_001633085.1 Carthamus tinctorius
AATCAACTTATTCCTGTCCGACCAAATCAGATACGCAATACAACGAATGGTAGCCTCCCATCGCTCCTTACCCTTAGAGCTAGATCCACTCCGAGCCGCGACACACAAAAGGTCCCCGAGGGAGGCGGTGGACGAGACATCTAACTTCCACCATCTCCCCACGAGCGACCATAAGTCTTTTACCTTTCCGCAAGAGAACAATGCATGCGGGACCGATTCAACCTCATTATTACATCGCGGACAAAGAATAGAGTCCAAATCAACTCCAAACTTGTCCAACAAAACCCGACATGGGAGCCTTTCGAGGTTAGCTCTCCAAAAGAACACGTTGATCTTTGACGGGATCTCCTTTACCCATTTAGTAGGTTCACATCTCCGGACTTCCACTCTCCCCCCGACCTCTTTTCTCCTAAAACGGTTCTAAGAACCTTAACCGAAAATCCTCCCACCGGATCCATCAACCAATCCACCTTATCCTCCCTCCTAGAACCGGGTTTAAAGTTTTCGATCAACCTACACATCTCCCTCAATTCACTCTCCTCCCTACCTAACGGCGGCCTCCTCCAACACCACTTCCACTCCCACTCGTCCCCAACAAGATACCCTCTATCCGCCACTAGCACTCCCTTACACGACTCTAGGTTGTAGAGCCTTACAAACCTCTCATTTAGCACTTCTCCTCCCGCCCATCTATCCTCCCAAAATTTTGTATTACGCCCTGTTTGAGAGTTCTTCAAATTTGAAGATTTTTGCAACATTTTTTTCAATTTCTCCATTTTGAAGAATCTGTTGACTATTGGAGCCTAAAATTGTCCAAAATCTTTATTTTTTCATCATTTTAGAGAAGCTATTGGTATAACTTACCAATTCAATATAGATGTTAAACTTTTTAAGTCAATCTAATCAAACTACAACAGAACCACATGACCTTATGAGGTACATCTACTATATCATTACATCATGTTTGATTACAAATTTTGTATACTTTTATGATCAATGAAAATTAAAAAAAAAAAGTTAAAAGAAACCAAAATTCTAAAGGTCAAATAATATCTCTCTTAAGATTTTTTTCCATCTTCTCAAACATAATTTTTAAATAAAACAAGAAACAAAAGAAAACCATTATCAACCCCATGGTTCTGATTGGTGGAAATCAAAGATTCTTTAAAGATCTTGATTGAAAATGGTGGTTTGGTGGAATGGTGACAGTAACGGGCATCAAATGCTTATGGGATTCTCACTTTTTGGTGAATGCCATGATCTGGTGGACCAACAAAATATACATATTATTAAAAGCTAAGCAGAGAAAAAGAAGCCATCCATCCATCCATCCACACGATTTCTTCTCTCTCTATTCCTTCACCACCAATAAATTTAGAGAGAGAAAGTCAAGAAAGGAATGTTTTAGAGAGAGAGAAACAGATGAATGAAGGTAACAGAAACAGCCAATTACAGAAACCTCTTCTTTTTCTCCTTTCTATTTACTGAATTCGTTCGAAAGTACGATACTTTGTGTACTTTTTTTGTGTGGGTATTGCGTCTTTTTGTCAAGTTGGGGGTTTTCATCACTCTTTCGGTGAATTTTATGTTACCTTCTGCTGTGGGATCAGATCGATTTGAGGTGGGTGTTGATGATATCAATGGAGGTTTTGATTTTTATTCTTTTTGGGTGTGGTATGTATCTGAGATGAGAATCTAGGGTTTCAAAAATGGGTGTTTCTTTTTTCCTTTTTCCTTTTTCCTTTTGGGTATTATGAAATTCTTCCCGTTTTGTAGCCTCAACGCTACTTAAGTTCATACCATTTTGTTTTTCCACGTAAAGACTAAATTCAGTGGTGTAAAAATTGCAATAATATAGTAATGGATACGGGGTTTCAACATCAAGGAACTTTTGCTCTGAATCAGCAATCTATATCTTTCCAATCTAGCGAAAGAGGCAGCAAATCTGAGATGATTACGATGGGGGATTTCCATGGGATGAATGGTTCAGCTGGCATGCTTTATTCAGGGAATTCTGGTACAGTAAACAGTAGTTCGGCATATACACAAACTGGGACTTCTTGTGATTCTCTTGTTGTCGATTCGGTGCCGGAACTGAAGCACCGAGGCAGCTTGGCTGTTGAGTGGTCTGTTGAAGAACAGTATAAATTAGAGGAAGCACTTCCACAGTATGTATTTTGTTCCAAGTTTTTTTTAACTATGTTTGTATGGTTTACTGTTTTTCTTATCTTATCCATTGGCTTTTTAGAAGGGAACCTTATCCGATTTTATGTGAGAAAATTGATTCATTTATCTTTAGTGCACATACATATTTGAATAACACAGAGAGGTTATAGATGTAGATTCCTCACATTTTTACAGAACATCTTCTGGTTTAAAGGATATCTTGGGGGATTGCCAACATTTGGTGCAATTTGGTCCACCTAAGTATCTCACTTTCAATTGAATAAACTGCATAAACAAAGCTGGTATATGTTATGTATACTATCGTTTTAGGAAAGAACATGTATACTTTGTCTAACATTATAACTGTATTTTCATCATGTTTTCTCTCTAATATTACATCTTTTGATGTTTTTAACTTTTAATTGAAAAGTTATCTATCAGCGTGGTGACATTAGCCTGCATTTGGTCTACTTTTTGATATGTTTACGATACTTTGTTGGAAAATTATAGACGAAGGATCATTTTTGTAGAAATGAATAGGTGGCATCAATTTCTTAGCTGTATTCATTTTCATGATTTATATGCCATTGTCCAATACATGTAGATATGCCAATGAACCTGGTGTCATAAGGTATGTCAAGATTGCTGCCACATTGCGTAATAAAACCGTCCGTGATGTTGCACTGAGGGTTAGGTGGTTGGCGGTAAGCTTCTCACTCTTTTGTATGATATCTTGATTGCCTTCTGCTTATTAAAACACTATGGTGCCGTTTGCTTTTTAAGATGTCTGAAGTCTTATTTCACTTCTGATTAATAAGAGGTGGTGCTGAAGTCTGAAATCTGAATCAGTAAGACTGCTTGTTTTTGTAATGTCTAAAGTCTGAAATCTGAATCAGTTGCATACAAATTTAAAAAGAGAGGAAACCCAACATAACAAGTGAAATGGGAAAGAAAATAAACACAATTGTGGAAAACTGCATTAATCAAATCTGTGAACTTGAATGGCGAATAAGATGCGTTTAGGAATCTAGGTTACTACTTCTTATTTCAGATGTATTTAAGAGTTAAGTGGGTCTGAAATCTGAAAAAAAAAGACAAACGGTCTGAATGTAAACAGGTCTGACCGATTCAGACTTAAGAGGTATTAAAAGGTATTCATAAGAAAACAAACAACCCTATATCTCTAACTGCTGACCTCTTTATATTTTTATTTTAAGTTTGTTCTTCTGATATGCTCTAATGTATCATGTCAGTCTGGAACTTAAAATCAGACTTAAACTTTGGCAGGCCATTTGCTAGGATTGTCCATAATTTGCTGTTGGCCCCATTAACAGGGATCTCTGAATAGTTGGCAATTTGTATACATTTATGTCCCCATCTTCCAATTCTCTGAGGCTAAATACACTTTTTATTACCTGTTGTAGTGTTATGAGACATGATATGTGAACCGGTTTTGTAAAAAGAAGTAGAACATGTGGGTTTATATCAAGCTATCACTTTCTATCATGACTGCAAAATTGTACTTGGTTTTGTATGCTAAGAGATGCATTATGAACATTATAAGTTTTTTGCTTGAATGCTTACTAAAATGAGATATTTGGCAGAGAAAACGACGGAAACACGAGGAGCTGAACTTGGGAAAGAAGCTAAAAGATAAGAAGGTAAGGGCTATGTAGCGACTTATTTGCTATTTTTGCAAACAAAATATATTCGAAACAACTACACTTGAAATTTCGTTATGCTATTTAAATTAATCAGATATGACAACCATGTGTAAATGTGCATATTGGGAACTCTTCTTTTATCGTGCTTAATTAGAATAATGTTGTAACCTAGAGATACTCAGTCTGTTTTGTCTTGCTTGAATTTACACAATATCAGAAGCAAAATACTATAGCCAGGCTGGCCCACATCTATTAATCATCTAATCATGTTTAGTTTCTGATGACATAGACAAGAATTAGGGGGCGCTTGGTTGGGGGTATTGCAGGGTAAGGAATGGGAATGATAATGAAAACTGTTGCTTGGTCTGATATTATATAATGGAATCATTCCTGTAGATTCATTAATTTCCATTTCTGACCAAATTGGGGGGAATGAAGATTTTATTTCTACTTGGTTCTTTTTTCCATATTTGGTTCCATCTTTTGATGTTAAATGGAACATCTTTTGTGTGAATGAAAATATTTTCATTCCCATTCCCTAAAATGAACCAAGCACCCCCTAAAAAGAGTGTTTCTTCTGCCTCAGAAGAGATAACTTTGTTAATTTTTTTTGTTCCAGAAATGAGTTCTACTTCAGCAACTAACATATACTTACATGCATACATACATAAACATGCATACATAAATGCATATACATAGATCACACTTCTAAATTTTACTGAAAGAGTTGTTTGTCAACTTCTTTATAATCAATAATGAACTTGTGCTCGACAGTTGGTTATAAATTCGTTCTAGATTGTAAAGTGGACTCTTTTTTAGGATGGAAGATATTATGTTTATACACAAAGCCAAAGCTTCTTGTACCTAATAGATGTAAATTTTATTATCAAGCAGATTTTGTAGGTGAGATTTTTCATCTCATACTCCATCATGCTCTCAAGGTATGATCATATAGTATAGTTAACACCTCATTAGAACATTTCTTAAAAGCATGGCTTTTGTGTAGTTTGTTATACAGTAGCGTTTTATAGGATAATGAGGCTTTGATATGGTCAGGTACTCAGCTTGATTTACATGAGATGATTTTTGCAAGATCCCAAGATAATAATTAAGAACTTGCTTGTAAGAACTAATGTCTAATACTTCATTTACGTTGTGAAACACTCTCTTTCAGTCTCCTTTAGCAATCAATGTATTGCTTGTACAATACTCAGTATTCTAAGTGTCATGTTTATTCAGGATAAATTGTTGGAATCAACCTCAAAGCCAAGTATACCATCAATTTCAACGTTGAATGTGGCTCCATTTTCAGTATTGATGAATAATCGAGTCCAGGGTGATGGTATTCATGCTGAAGGTTAGTGTTTTGTGTACATACATAGAGCCAAGGTTGTTTTTTTTTTCATCTTGACAAGCTTGTGGTTCTGTTCAGGGCCCCCTCATCTTTTGTTTAGTGTTTACCCCATATTCTTCCTTTTGTTAATTTGGTTTTAAGAATAATAAACATTACTTGAAGGGGATAACTCGAATCGTAAAACACCTTATGTGTGGACATGCTAAGGTATAGGAAGCATATTTGAAGAGAAGGGAAAATCAACGTATGCAACAAAATGGATTTTCCGGGGAAAAATCTTGATAATGTGCTTTTTTGTTGTTGCAAAATACAGTATAATTGTAATTAATAATGCTTACCTTGGAGAAGTACAAATGGTAAAGGCCATGGGTGATAAGAGCAGGAAAGCTTATATTTTTTGTTAATTTGAATTGGAAAAGTACTCACACTAAAATCCAAAATCCAAACTGTATCCGCTTTTTGGTAGTCGGTGAGGGTTGTATTAAAGCAATATTGTCAATGCATGGCCATAGAAGATTACACGATATCTGAAGCAACCGAAAAAGTTAGTTTATTGAACCACACAATATCATAGTACTTCCTCTGTCCCAAACTACACGCAAGATTTGGAGACGCACATAGTTTAATGGAGAGAGTCTGACTATTAGTCAACTATCTATAATGCATCCAATAAAGATGATAGAAGAATCTAGTAGACTAAACCCTTTCAAATGTAGTTAGTATTTTGTAAGAATTACCTAAAGTACAGGAATTAAAAGTTTGTAAAGATCATTAAAGGATAAAAAGTAATATTTTAAACTTTACTATAAAAAGCAAATGTTGCATTTAGTTTGAGACAAACCAAGATAGAAATTACTTCGTGTAACTTGGGAGGGACAAAATATAGTATAACCTTGCTGAAATTTTGAACTAATGTAATAATAGATCTTAACACTTTCTCATGTATTTGGGTTTCTTTGCTAGCAATCTTCATGGCTACAGATGCTATAGAGTTGAATCATATTGAATAGAAAGTATCAGTTGTAAGTCTTGACATTCTGATCACCACATTACCGACGAGTATTTCATGAACGTTTCCTAGCATCTTGCTAAATTGTTACTAGAAGTCATTATACATAACAATATTTTGTTACATCAAGTCTCATAATTGACACATGACAAGAATCTAGATGTACATAAATAATGCACGTTGGCATATCCAAAGGAGTGTGTGGTGTCTTGTCTCTATATGCTGTGCAACACTCACTTCCTTTTATTTGATGCGTATTTTTTACTCAGTCTAATGCCTTCTTTTGAAAATCTGTCTTTTCAATTTCAACTTTTTGTCCAAAACCTTTTTGAGCAAGCTTTTTGGTTTTGGCAGGTCAAAACTTTTCTGCACACACCTTTTCGCAAGCTATTGGGCTTCAAGAAATCCCACCTTCCCATCCTACCTACCAATGGGATTTTTTTGGGCCAGTTTGGTTTGGAATAGCTAGATATGAGGCACCACGTCTTCAAGGCCTTCCAAGATTTTTTTATTGGAATTCACCACTTTTACAATTTCTTTAAGTTCACTTCTGGCGACCCCAAATAGGTTGGCATAAAAGGCTTGCTGAGTCTGATTTACTACTTTTAACTGACTACTATGCATGAAAGTCTTAAAAGAAGCGAAGGGAAGGGTAGTCCTAAATGGATGTAAGGTACTAATAATTTAATGCTCAAAGCCAAGACTGTGAAATCAGATCGAAGCTAATTTTAGGCTCTTTTATGTGGAGGAAAATGCTTTATCAAATATGGTTGTGAGCATAGTTGGAATAGCATCAGTATATGGCAAGGGGAGATTTTGTAGTAAACTACTTTTCATCTAGATTAGGCAGTGACTGAGCCCTACATGCTGGCAAGTATCTAGCAGCCATTGGATTCTTGTCTGATACCAGTTGTGTTGTAAACTTGTAATCGGTTTTACAATACTGGTCTAAACTTTAAGATGAAGACGCAAGAGTTAACTTTTCCCTGTTTCAACAACCAAGATTGCAGGTTTGCTTTTTGCATCTTTTGTGGGATTTACTGAACAATGTATATGGTTTGCTAGTATACAATTTGCTTGTTGCAAGGCTATTCATGATCATGTTTGTTTGTTAGATCATAAGTAGTTGATTATCACCTCCTCCCTGTTTACTTCTAGCCTGAACAATCAGAACATTTATTTGAATTTGATTGGTTTAGCTTTTATTTGTGACTACCAACTACTAGCTACATGCCTACATTGAGTGGACTATGACTGGACATGTTTTTTAGAAGTAGAAAATTGTCTTTGTTCCTGGACATAGTCTCATGCACAAGAGTGAATTATCAATGATGAATTGATGATCTTTGTGTAGCATCTCGATCCCTGTATACTGAAGCACCCAGATAGTCCCATAACTGAAAAGTTCGGAGTTGCAACTAATAAAGCTAAGAGTCTGGCCATGCCCCTAAGAGTCAGCTACAAATAGTTTTCCAAGAAAAGATTATGCAGTTTTTGGTCTCAGGAGGAGGTTATCCGTCATTTATTTGTGAATTGTTGATGAAGTGTAATGTTAATAATTTAATATGGTTTTGGTTCTGCTTCTCTGAAGCTTGAGGGTGCTCATTCCATCAAAGACTATCTGTAAGAGATAGGTAATTAGAAGTTAGAACACTTTCCCTATGCGAGTAAATTTTCTTGCTAATGCTTAGTAGTAATTTGTTAAGCTTGAGATTTGTTTTACATATTTGAGGAGAAGGAAATATAGGGGTAGCTTTGTCTTTTTCTGGTTGGAGAGCAGTTGGATGTCAGTGTAGGAAGGTTGAGTCAGTGGTAGAGAAGTATAAATAGAAGTGTTGTTGGTAGTTGCAGGTCATGTTAGTGTAAGTAGAAGTATAAATAAAAGTTGTGGTAGTTTTTGGATGGTTCGAACCTCTCAAATATTGGAGATTTCAATCTGTAATCATTCGATTACTAATTCACTACTGTTTGGTGATTGCATAATTAAATTCCGCACTGATTGTCATCATATTGATAGCTTAATGACAATGATTTTTTATTCCATGCGTTAAAGCAGCATTACGAGGCTCAATAAGGCATCTATTGGAACAAAACAGCCAAGTTCTTGGTCAGATCTCGACTAATATTAATGCACTAAAGGTTGGTAATTCTTTCAAAATTTTCTATGCATTTAAAATGACAGCATAGCTCGACACAGTATTCTTACAGATGTGTGTGTGTGTGCATGTTTTTTTAATCTATAAAATATTTGTATACAGCAAATTACCATTTGGTTATGTGCATGTTATTTGCATATCTACACGTGTGTCTGTATACATGCTTATACATACACATACACATACACGTTGCAGTGTTGAATGTTATATGGCTGTGTATCTTTTTCTAGAAGCTGACCCTTTTACGACATCAATCAACAGCTGCAGGACAATGTCGACCTCTTTAGTCATATGAAGAACAATATAACCGCCATCTTAAACGAGTACGTGGGATGTCTATAAACTCATCATTACTTCTGTATCCATTGATGTTATTTCTGTTGATAAATAACAATTTCACTTCAATTCGTGCAGCATGAGATACATGCCTGGGCCGCCACTGCCTGTATCGCTAAACGAAGATCTTGCTAATAGCATTATGCACACTAAAAGTCAGGTAACTCGCTTTTCAACCCTATGTGTTTGCATTACTTGGTTCTTTTGGGAGTAATCTACGAAATCCCAATGACAGAATGGTGGTGGTTGCTTTTTTGTTGATAACTGACAGACAATGATGTTCCCCTCATCAAGCGGGACGCATATGAAACAAGAGCCAGGGTGTTGGTGACGGATGCTTTCTTCGGGTTTTAGTTTTTCTCCAAGTACAGAACTAAATCTGATATAATGTCGGAGCAAGGTTTCACCCTTTGACTTCACTCAGCCAAGTTGTTAGTCCTCAAGAAAGATAGTTTTATAGGGACTCTTGGGGATCTTTTTGTGAAACTGTATTGATTGCCTATTTGGATTCAGACCCAGAATAAGAAAAATGTGTAGAACTTCATTTTGGGAAAGCTAAGAATGTTTAGCTTGATGCTTGCCTTAATCTCAAAGGTAGCCATTAGAGAATGAAGTTTCTGTTGTATTTGAGTGATGATTAGCAAAGGGGAATTGGTCATCTTCATTGGTGGTCTTGTTCTTTTCACTTTTTATCTTGGAGACCTGTATGTTTGATGTTTGTGAGCTTTAGTACCGTTAACTCTTAACTGTGAATGTGATTTTTTCGGGATCTAAAATCAACGGCTAAAGAAGACGATATAAAGATTACTAGTTATTTTTTCAAGCTGACTTCTTCATATTCATCAAGCAATTTCATCCCTACTTGTAATGTAGTTGCCAAAGTTGTTTAGAAGATGCAACAGATTTCAAGCACCATGAAGTTGATTCTATTTAGTAACATTGAGCAAAAACAATTTCTTTATTAGTTTATTTGAAGTTGCATTGATGAAAATGTAATTAACCCAGATTCAGATAGGTTGATGAGACAAGTCTAACAAGCAAGCTAGATACCTACTTAACCCACCTTTATCTTAAAGAGTTGTTTGGTTGGTTCTCCATTTAAGTCCTGTATGGATATAAAGTTATCTGTACAGATTAATCCGTTTGTATATATCCGGAAGATTTTTATTGGAGAGAGTTTTTCAAAGATGAAAGTAACGTGTTTTTCAATTGGGAGTGACATGTTTGAAAAAGCTTGGCTTTTTACATAAAGCTTCCCCTAAAAATGTTACTTAAGAGCCATTTTCTGTATCATTAAGCCGTTATCATAACTAATAAAATAAACCGTAAGTCTTATTAAGCTCGTTAAGTTCCTAACAGACATACCATTGATTGAAATATTGGATGGTGCAAAGCGTTGACTAGTCAAATATTGGTGTTGGCTTCAAAACGGTGCCGTTGCCATCTATGCTTTTATCTTACTCCCCAAGACACTGCGCTTATTTTCCCCCCCTACTCATCAGGTTTCTTCTCGTAGATCTTTCTGCAAATCGGTCACTCGATTAATCGATCCTGAGCTCGTAAGTTCATCACATTTACATAAGTAAATACATTTATAATCTTTATATGAATGCTTTCTTATAGTTTTGTTTTTCAATCAGTGCCAAATCCCTTGATAATGGGGGTTTCGTATATTCCTTGTGGAATTTCTGTTAATTTTGCTCGATCATGGTGGATATTTTGAAATACAGGTACTTGAAGATGCCTAGCGAAACAATGGATGTTCCGAAAACCGGATTCAGCTTCGACTTGTGTAGGAGAAACGATATGCTCGCGAAGAAAGGATTGAAATCTCCATCGTATTTGAAAACCGGAACGACCATTGTTGGTTTAATTTTTGAGGTATGCTGGTGTTTTTATCATATATGTGTAATTGTTTGCATCTTCCTCAAAAGTTTTGGAATCAATGTTAGAATTTGAGTTGCAAAATCAGCCTGTTTGATCCCTATATTTAAGGTTTTGTAGTGGAGGGAGTGCCAGTTGACTAATTTTGAAATCTTTGCTACCTCCAAACTCTTGTAGGGATTATCAATTATCTAGATAAATTTTTAACTAGTTTAAGAATAGCTTTGAATTATTGAATGTAAATCTTTTGATCCTATGAAACAGTTGAAGGTGTACACCCTAGAAATATTTTTGTTTTAATGGTTGCTTGGAGAGGGGCCTAATGTTGTTTAGCATCTACCATTTGCCATCCTTTGTGACAGACACAGTCATAGTGGGTGTTTCTCATTTGTTACCTTCTATGCCTTTGTTCCATGATTAAGTGTAAAATCTTATGATACATGTAATATGTTTAGTGTTTGACTTGTTGGTTGTTGAATTAACTTGATTTTGTTAAAAGCTGATGAGCAAGTTGTTACCAACCAACCTTTTAACTATTGCTTGTTACCTGCTTCTTTCTGCTTCCCTCCTAATTTGAGCGGATACTTTGACAACATAATGCAGCGTTAGACTCTTTGTATATTCACTGTAGTCTAAATCTAAGATGTTCTACTTTAAATGAATGGAGTAAAGGCTAGTGGAGGTGGCCATGAAATAGAAATAAAATAATAGCATATTTGAAATGATTTTGCCTAAAGAGAGGGAGAAGGAATATTGTCCCCGCTAGAATACATCCGCCAAGCTAGAGCAGTAAGGGATAACACACACACACACCGATAAAGAAACTCATAGGGGATATACCATCCAAACAAAAAAGAAAAGAGAACTTAACAAATTTGCTTAACAGAAGACACAAAGATCATTGGGCTTGTTCATGTGGGCTGTGGCAAGTACTTGTTCATGATAACATAGGTGTTCTTAGTTTGAATTTCACACTTGTGACTTATGGAACTCCCCAGTGAATTATCAGGGGTGCATAGATGGGGTGGCCGCAAAAATTTCACTACTATGTGTGGTTTTTTGGGTCTGTAAAATATACGACATAATCTGGAACCTGCATTCAACATGAAGTCATGAAGGCTCCTTATTAGATTTCGTTCTTAGCTCACAAGACATTCCACCC
>LUCG01234478.1:0-11071 GCA_001633085.1 Carthamus tinctorius
ATGTAGGTCCCACATGTTAAAAAATCATATATGATTCAGTTGTGGGACCCACCTGAATTATGATTTTTTAATATATGGGACCCATGAGGGCCCACGTCAATATGTGGCTATGAATAGTTTTTGTTCCTATAAATTGAGGTGGTTCTTGTATGAATTTGTCTCTCTATCTATATATGATAAAAATCAATACTTGAAAAAAAATACAATATGAATAAAATATTTTATGACAAAAAAAAAGTGATACGATCGGTTAAGAGAATTTATAGCAAAAAATAATGAAAAGAATGAATCCACGTTAAAGAATGCAATTATCTATACTCCTATATAGAAACTCTATAACAGTTATTATATCAGCATTGCGTACAACTCATAAAGCATACCACGTCTGCGTCTCTCTTTCTAGTTTCTACACGTCTCCCTCTCCATCATTTTTGCTTCCATCCTCACTCTCCCTGTTTCACACACCCAAATCCCTGGTTCAGAAATCAGAACGGTGACCTCCCAAACCCAAATCGTCTGGCGTCCTCTGATCTTTCCTCTTCTCCTATGGATTTCGAATCCCAATACGAAAGTTTCACAATCTTTCTTCACAGCCATAACTTCAAGAGGGTTGCTTTACAGGTACTTCATCTATTGTTGTGTTCAATTTTTTGTTTTTAATTATTTAGGCAAAACCCTAGAAAGTGAACAAATGGGAATAATGCTTCAAAGAAGTTAAAAGGATCTCTCGGTGATTTCATTACAGAACTAGACGATACACTTGAATTTTTGAACCGTAAAACCATTGGTTTTTCAAATTCAAATTCAGATGGATCAGTTTTTAGAACAGTTGAAAATTTGGTTATACAAAAGTGTCTATTGGTTAAAATCATGGTTGTGTGCAAGTAACATCTCAGAAAACAAGGTTTTTTTTTTCAGGTGAACACTAAACCAGCAGTTGTATCCCGTTCAATTATCTTCACTTCAGTTTTCTCACCATATCACGAATTTGAGCCAAGGTATAATTTTCCATTTACCTTACTAAAAATCTTGAATTTCATCCAAGGTATGTACAATTAGTTCCATTCCGAATTCAATAGATCTGGTGAACGTGGTGGGATTGAGAGCAATTAATGCCAGACCTCACAAATGAAGATGGCGAGGACTTCCGGCCTTGCCATCGTCAGTGATGCTGTAAGCATTCAACAAAATTTCATCAAGCTATTTCTATGAGTTTTAGCTAAAGCATCTGATTTTTTCTTCTTGATGTTACAACATATTTGACGGGGGAAACTTCTTAAATTCTTCAACCCCATCCTTTGATCTTGTATAGGACTTAAAGCCTTTCACAGTAATTTGATTATCTTTGTCAGATTCACTTTAATTTAGCCCAAATTCTTGGGGTTATGATTTATACTTTTTAGGACGGGTAAGTTATTTTTTATTAAGAATTTGTTTGTGGTTTAATTTATCTTGATTTCGCTTTTATATTTTTTGGATTTTTGTGAGTTTTATAATATTAGGGATCACCGGCTATCTATTGAAGCATCATTTGCCCTCAATTTGTGTATTTCTTACACAGAAAACACAGTTTTAACACACAGTGATGGCGTTTTAGATGTGTTGGATTTGGATCCTTGATTTTTGGTTTGTGCTTCATCTTTTTAATCCATAAATTCATTAGCATTCTTGAGAAATCTTATTCTTCTCTCTTTGACTGTGCTTTTATTTGTCTTACTGTGTGTTTTCATGCTTCATATATCTCTATAAGTTGATTGGAACCTATTTGCTTTTCATGTAACCTATCGAACTCTTTGAATACTAACTTGTTGGTGTTCCTTGTATTTGATTGCTTTAGGTTATATACATCACAGGCTCTGATGAATAAAAGTTTTTTTAGAGGCTTCGATGGCTTATGTATGTGGCAAACCGATAATGAGCAATGAAGATTATGACCAATTGAAGATGCAATTGGGGGTATGTGTGGGAGTGCTTTGTTACATGCTTACACATAAATTGATAGTATCATCTACTTTTGTCTAATATCTCCATTCCAAGTGCCAACTTCAAAAGATATTAAACTTCGGGGTTACTATTTGACTGCCTATTCTACAAATGCAATGTTATCAAATCCTCTAAGCATTCTTATCTACATTTATTTGTCTTCCTTCATCTCATCCATTACCATGATTATTTATATTATTGATTCCCCTTTGCCCAAGTGTACTTTCAGATTCAATGGTGAATTGAAAATGGAAATACAATAATAGTGTGATTAGCACAATGACAAGGTACCATTGTTTGATTTTCTATCCAGGACCAGTCAATTGTTGAGAAAGAGGCTGACTTCTGCATCTCTAGACATAGACCATTGTGTGGACTCGATCCTACAATCCATGCTGGCGGTCTCTGTGTCGCTGCCTTTAGTTGTGGGGTTGGTTGAAATTTTTTTCTCGCTTTCTTGATTTTACCACACTCCGTAAAACTTAACTTTGGTGAAGGCCTCTCTTAATTATCTGAGAAAGATTACCAACAAGCTCTGTTTTTTAAAGAGTAAACATATGCAACTCTGATATGGTTGTGATATATTTTTTCCTCAACTTCATTGTAATCACCAATTGTTTGGGAAAACCTCAATAGTTATTTTGAAGTTGATCATTAAAGTATTTGATCTTTAAGGCTCCCATAATTCTCTCTTTTCACACCAACAGTTTATAAAAACCAAATTATTTTACGGTCAATATGTTCCTTTTTTATACTTTGTTTACCTTTAACTTGCTTTAGATTAACAAGTCCTCTAGCTAATTGTTTTTTTGTTCAAGGACTACATAGTGGAATGCTTGTCAAGCTACTGCAGTGAGTAGTCTTCTCCACGGTAAATGTTATCATGAATGAAGGTATAAATGCTATATATCCTTTATATGTGTCTAATGTGAATTTTTGGTTTCCTCCAATTTGTTGTGGAGACTACATGGGAGACTGTATCATTCCTGCTTATTCACTTATTCTGGTTGATAATCCTTAAAACTACAATACAATATATTGTATGTATTTTAAAAGCTATATATATACTTGTCATTATAAATCAATATATTCAAAGTTGATAATGGCTTGATTAGGTCGATGTGTATTTTAAATGGTTTATTGACTTGTTACTTTGCATTTATATCAAGTTTTAAGAACTATAAACCATTAATCAAAGATTTTAATGTTGATTTGTGTGGATTTTGTCTAGACATTCAACATTATTTTAAACCCCATAGAAGATTCATCCAAAATTGAGGCATATTTTACTCTTTTTTTGCCCAGATACCAAAAAACATCAGGTTATGTTTATCAATGAATTTATCAGTGCATTACCTATTGCACTTCAAGATTGCAATAGTTATGTTTCTTTGATCATTTCCCCATATTTTTAGCCGAAAAATACGAAATCTGATGAATCCTCAAGTGTTAATGAATCAAGCTCATCTAATAATCAACAAATTCAACATGCAGTTATCTATATCTATACTATATTATAAAAGGGGTATAACGGTTACCTCTTGAATTTTAAGATAATAGCAGTCCGTACAAGTTTGTAAAGCATACAACCCCTACTCTCCTCTCCACGATCCTCTATTCCCCGGTAACCACAACTCCACGTTCCTGAATATCACCACTTCCATTATTCTCTGCTCTACGTCTAAACAAATCGAAGAAGAAACTGTAGTTCCAAGCAATTCTACTCTGCGTCTTTCTTCTTTGTTCTTATGTATTCCATTGTACCCTGCTCTTGTTTTTGGTACATGGATTTTAGAAACCCTAAAATCAGAGGTAAGAGATTTAACAAGGGTTATATGTTATTGTTTCAGTTTGGGTTATGCAAATTCTTTATAATAGATATCATATCCCCCTCTCACCTCGGTATGTGCTTTCTCAGACTCTCTATCTTTTCTCCTCTAATCTTGTTATCCATCTTGTTATCCACATTTCATTGTTATTGATTAGTTAAAATGGTTCATCTTACTCATCCATCTTTATGTTTTTTAGGGTTTCATTACCTTCTATATGTCTTTTTCACTTGTTATAAAAACATATGTATTCTTCATGAAGCTTCGGAAACTGGTTTCTTATAAGCCATTATAATGATTTTGACTTGAGAAAGTACTTTTGAAACACACTGAATCAGTTGTTCAATGGAATATGTCATTCTTTTGAGACTCATAGCTCCACAGCTCAACCGTGCCTGATTTTTTTAACGCTTTTTATCTACCATGTGATACAGGGGACTAAAAGGGCTCTAAAGGATCTGCTATCAAATCTGAAGTGCAAAAAGCAGTGCCACCAACGGAAGCGCCCACACTTCCATAGGAAGAACCGAAGGGAAAAAACTGATGGTTTTCAATTAAAGGTACTGATTGGTGAAGGTTAATATAGAAGAGTTCATTTTGAAACCGTGAATAATGGAAAAACTGTGGGTGTGAAAAAACTTGATGTTTCTACTGAGGTTGAATCGAATAATGACTTTTTTACTCAAGTATGCCAACAACACTACAAATCAAAAAGATTTTCTTTTGCATTTCTAGATGTACCTAAATTCCTTTTTGTACCCCTATATGTTGTCAAAGTGTTTTTTTGGTAGTTCTAGATGTCGTCAAAATGATTTTTTTGGTAGTTCTATGTGTATCACGGAGTCCTATGTGTATCAATGATGTCAAGTAAGGAAAAGGGAAAGCCACAATTAGCTTCCACAGATTCGTTCGTTTACAGGTAATTGTTTTTGAAAAAATAGAACAACTTAAATGATGTCCCTCAAGCGCTAATACTTATGGTTGCTGGTTTGAGTATATTCAAATGCAACTAATGAAGCTAATGATCACAAGTATGTACTTTATTTTATCAATTCTTACTTCATTCCTTGTGTTTTATCCGTTTATATAAGATCAATATGCTATAGTGTCGATTTTTGGGATTATTTGGTTCTTTTCAATGGAACTTGACGCATTAATTTTGTACCTAAAATCTTACCTAGGCGGCAATACTAGAGTTTGCTCCGTTTTTACTATGCAAATGGCATTTCATCCCTTATAAGCATGAAAAGGAATAAACTGTTGATTCGACCTTGTTTATGTAACCAGTGAAATCTCTCCCTCAACATGCAACATTGGTATTCAAAGCCTTTATATGTGGTATGCCAATCATGATCAGTACCGGGTTCTTTTCTAGCTTTTCATTTTTTCTTCATATGTCTTTCTTCGTTTCTAATTTCAGTTCTAAATTTGTTCATCTTCAACATTTTAACTGATTTCTGAGTTATATGTCTTTCTCATGTTCGGTTTTTCAAAGATGTTTACGTAATGGAGGTGGGAAATAACAGGTTACTTTGGGTTTGAGGCTGGTGGTATGAGAAAGGATGCAGATATTTCAAAGGTGTTTACATAATGGAGGTGAGCTCTGATGGATACACAACACTCGAAAAATTCCGGAGAGATATTTGAATCTACGGTATGTTTTTTTTGTCATCGTTGTTGTCCATTTTACTTTGTTACTAATGTTCTTTGGATGTGAATTGGAATTCAGATAGGATTTGACCGCTAGCATAATAAAAAAGTACGGTTAATCCTCTAGGGCATTTTATTTGGTTACCCATATTTTTGTTTGTGAGATGTTTCAGGTATATCTAAGGTCAACTCCAAATACTCTTTTGCATTCAAGTCGTTATCTTCTGTAAGTCTTTCCTCTCTCGTTTTTTTTATCTTTGTGAGTTCCATTAGCTATATTCATTTTGCCATGTTTTTTTAAACGTTCGTTTTATGTTTCCTGTCTCTTTTATTTGTGAGTTATGTTACCTATATAAGGCAGCTAGCCACCACATCTTGGTTGTTATCTAAGTAGGTTTTTAAGTTGGTTGTCTAGAGAAGAGTGCCAAGGAAGTTGGCAAGGTGTTGACGAGCTATCTAACCACCAAAGCTTCTTGGTTTATTTGAACATATTTGAAAAGTAATTGGACTATTGATATCAATAGAAGAAATTCTGTTTGGAAACCATTATATGGTTTAAGATCACTTTGTCTGTGTCATCTTGATAGTTGGTTTTTGAACTCCATCCCTGAAGGCTTGAAAAAAGTTTATGGTTTTTTAGGCTAATGTAAAGTTTCCTTTACTTCATCATTTTATCCAAGTAATGACATGAGAAATGATTGGTTTTTTAAAAGGGAGCGTTTAATCCTACAAAATTCACCATAAGCGTAGCTTATTTGGTGGATAGTACCCGTTTGATATGATCTAAATTACAAAGCTCCAATTTATAGTGGTTACTAGAACAAACCAATACTGAACTGTTGGAAAGGGCAAACGATGTTTATGATATTTTGGCTGCTAAAAATTGATTAACAACAGCTGCTATACTATAATGTTTCTTGTGCAACATGTTTCATAGTTGGAACTATTTACTCAAAAGATTACCACGTAAGTTAATTCAAGTTATAGTACTTGTTGATTGCTTCAGTTAATATAGTTGATGATGTTATCTTAAAATCGTCAACTTCACATCTATAAGCTGGTGAACTTGAAATTAAAGTAAAAACTAGAATGGTCCAAGTCTATAGTCGTAGTAGACGTGGCTTAGAACCATGTCAGGACACGTGGAACCCCATTAGCCGCTAATTTGAAGCCCAAAATGGTCCAAGTGGGACTCCAACGGTCGCTAATTGTTTTCCTTCATTTTGCAGGAGGATTGGTTTACCTTCTAAAGAATGCATCTATCCAGTAACATTAAAATCAAGATAATACGAGGTGTTTATCCTATCAAGAAATTGTCGGGTGGGGTTAGTTTTGCTCCTATAGCTTTGACCAAAATGTTTAACTTTGGAGGTGCGATCATGGAAGTAAACTATGAGGTGGAGAAAGAAGGAAGCGTGGAAATGAAGGTTCAAGGGTGTTGCTTTTTTTGGAGCATATTCGACGAAAAAACCAAATCGAGTGACAATTGAATTCAAAGAAAGTGAGCTTGGGTATGAAGAGAAAAGTGGGTTAATGAGTGTCAAAGTGAGTGTTCCAAAGAAAGAGTTGTATTTATGGAAAATCAGCATTCAAGTGTTAATCGAAATGCCAAATTGTGTTGTAGGTCTTGGACCCCTTGTCAAATTTTTGATGTCTACATAGCCTTGGCCCGAGAAAGTTGGTATTTTTTATGCACATTTGAATATTTGATATGTATGCTAATTCTGTTAAGGATTGACTCACAATCCATGTATTCTTTATTTGTTGCATACAATGTTGTCCAAATTTTATAATAAAAGCAACTTTTAAAAAGGTGAGAATTAGCTCACACTCAAAAACCTTTTGAATGCATTATCATATAGGTAAACAATGTGTTATTAAGTTTTAACTTGGTAACCATACAAAATTGTAAAAATGGAAAACATAAATTGAGGTTATGAGTTTACGGAATAAAAAATCCCGTCGCAACGCGCGGGTACCTTACTAGTTGAAAGAAAAAAATATATTTCTGACTATCAATATGCATTCCACATTTTGTATATGTTATTGAGTGATTTGTACTTCGTGGAAGAATGTAGGATTGAAAAGATACGAATTTTGTATGTTTTCGGTTTGTTGGATTTAAAATGGAACTGAATTCGCTCTTTTATAAAAAAAAATTGTTTAGTAGGATTTGAAAATGAAAAGTATCTTTTTTTATATAAATATTTGTTTGTTTTGGTAAGATGTAACTAGGCTCCATTGTGATGGAAACAATTAAAAACCATGAGATTTGAAATAACAACCATCTTCAAGAAATTTCCCAATCATAAATTGTAAGATTTATCGAAAAAGGGTATTCTGATCCCCTCTTTAGATTGTGTTATATGCGGTAATAACATCGAAACGCTAGACCACTGCTTCTTTACTTGCCCTCTTTCTAGTGTTATGTGGAAAAAAGTGTGTCTTGGTGGGGTTTTAATGCCCCACTCATAACTTCGGTCTCCTCGTTCAAAAACCTGGTGCTTCGGATGGGAACAAACAGTAAATTTCGAGCTATTTTCTCTTCATTCTGTGCGGTTACTCTCTGACAAATCTGGAGATGGCGGAACAACATTCTCTTTGCCGAGGGTGGATCGATAATTCAGAAAAGATCCCATGACCCATTCCCTTCGGTTCAAATTATATCTAGACTATGGATTGCCTCCAGGAACAGGAAGTGGCGCCTGAATCTGAACAATTGGACCTCTGCACCTCGCTCTTGTTAGTTTTCTTTTGAGCTTTTGCTTTTGTGCCTTTGGGTTCCATGTTCTTTGGTTTGTTAGTTCCTGTTTTTTTCTTTTTTAGTTTTTTGGTTTGTTCTTTGATTCGTTTGTTCCCTTTTGTTGTTGTTGTTGTTACAGACGTGGCGGAATTTGGATCGGTTCGAAAGGCGGTATTTTGATTAGATCTGAATGGTGGTGGTGTGACTAGGCTCGGAAACGGGGTGGTCGGCGGTGATCGGGATGTCTGTCTCTTCTCGGACGCTCGTTGATTAGAGCGGCGATTTGAGTGGCGAGATTGGTGTTGAACGCGACGACGATTTGATCGGCGAGGTTGGCGTAGGCAGTGTTGATATATGGTTGTGGTGATGCCATCTGAAGGAAAAGAGACAGGTAGTCTGGCTCTGATACCAACTGACGCGGGGCGGAATTACGATATGCGTGGTACGGATTGACAAACGTCAAATTCTGATAACGAATCTTTCAAACGAAAAAAATAAAACAAGAGAATAACTCTCAATAATTCTCAAAGAGAAAGAAATATATTAAAACTTGAATCTGATTACAATTGAAACACTAATCCCTATTTATAGTCTAAACAAGAAACGATAACTAAGGAAATAGAATAATCTTAAATCAACTATAATAATTATCCTAACTTATTGAAGAAGAAAACTAATATTTAGTAATAATCCTATTCTAAACTAGAACATAATATTTACGTAATAAAATATTTAAATAAACAAATCATGACAATATCTTGCAGAATATTCTGTCCCGAAAAATGTCCAGCAATAGACTCGCGTCGCGAGCCATAGCTTCACGCCGCAAGGTCGCCTCTGTCTCGGCACTTGAATTTCTTCTTCTTTTGAGTCATTTTCCCGGTTTTCCAAAAATAATTAAAAACCTGTGATACAGTTCGAAATCGATCTGTAGCAGTTGTACTCGGGTTTTTTCTAGCCTCTCGCTAGCTTGTGCTTATTAAATTATCAGGCATGTTTGGCGGGGTTATGGCTTTGCCGAAGCTCCTTGCCTAGTATGGTATCTTTTGCTTTGCAAAAGAAAAAATAAATTGTAAGATTTCATTAAAATTATTATAATTTTAGATATAATCTCTTTTCAAAACCAAACACAACAAGATGGGAATAGATTTCAATTTCTAATGTTGGACCATACTACAACACTTTCATCCAATCAATGTCATTGTTCAATACTTTCACGAATAAAGGAAGTTTCCAAATCAAGGTACTTATAGTTCTGCTACAAATTAACCAATAAAAGCAGTTTAGAGTTATAATTTTATATGTTCAAAAATAGAAGAGTTAGTTTGCTACTTTATCAACCAATGTGATGATTAGAAACGTTTTGCCATTCAAAGTAAATTGATTTTCACAACTAACTCCCACGTTTACTTGTCACAAAATCTTTGAGTACTTTGCCTAACTCTCTCCCCACCTCGCTTTCGCTTTCTTTTAAGTGGTATATGTTTTGCATCGAGGTGATCGTCGTCCCGCTTTGAACTCTAAACATGAGTCGTGAGTTTTGCCGGTTACTCTTAGTCCATGTCTTTATACTGTTATGGTACCTTGCAACTTGTGTAGTGTCCTTTGGACCACAAGTACCATGTTATTTCATATTTGGAGACTCGTTGGTCGATAGTGGCAATAACAATGACCTCAATACGAAGGCTAAAGCCAATTATCGGCCTTATGGGATTGATTTCCCACAAGGTGTCACTGGTAGATTCACCAATGGTCAAACTATGGCAGACATTATTGGTTCTTCTCTTTCTCTTTCTCTTTCTCTTTTTGTTTGACGGTCCATTTTCTTCCCTATTCATATGATCATTACATGCCAAGTGATCTCAGTAAGCTCCCACGGTGACTAAAATGCTCCAAATTGGCAACATTGTGGCTTTATATGATAATAAGTAGAAAGTAGCTAAAGCTACTGAATCAAATAGGAGAGGCAACCCAAGTAAGCCGATTCCATCACCTTTTCTCCACCGTAACAATCTAGGTCATTTGAAACCCTTGACGAAAATATCTGACAACTCACACAATAAATATTGGAACATTCAGTTTTTTTGACCCTTGGGATAGCTCAAGTGGTAAGACCTTCAGTTTTTTATCTTTTGGTCACCACTTCGAGTCTTGTGAAGACCACTTAAACTTTCTCCCTTTGTTATGTAACTTCAAGGCCTTTGATTAATTGAGATGCAATATGCATATTGCATCATTGTCATTTGGAGGCAACATATAGGTTGATTGCATCATTGTCACAAAGCAAAACATGCCCACACACCATAAGTCGATACATATATATAGCTCGGTGAACAGTGATTTTGAAAACGCAATCCATAAAATTGTACTTTCAATAAACCGCTTGCTTGATTGCAGGTCAATTTTTAGGTTTCCGTGAGTTCATTCCACCATATGCTACTGCAACTGAGAAACAAATCTGCACAGGCGTAAACTATGGCAGCGGCAGTGCCGGCATTCGAGAGGAATCAGGAAGTCATTTGGTAATCATCATTTGTGATGAGACCGGTACCCGAAATTTTAATTTTCTCTTAGAAAATCATTCACGTAAATAGTTGTTCTACCCATTGGTGCAGAGTATAGTCATGCGTACACATCCCGCCTTTTCCAAATCTTACTTTTGAGTTTGATATATACAATTTCTTTTCATTCGATTTGTCTTTCCCATTTCAAAATCAGGAAATTATTATTTGTGAACGAATCACATTCCCCCACAAGTAGGTTTTAATAAACAAAATAATTAATCTACTATAATTTTTAGGACTATCTTCACCATAATGTATCAAACTTTACTCAAATTCCTATTGTATGTATCCAACTAAAAAAA
>LUCG01234511.1:0-12407 GCA_001633085.1 Carthamus tinctorius
TTATTTATATTTTATTTAAAGTTAAAAGATATTAAATATATAATTTTATAATATAATTTTTAATATTGGTTTGGATTGTGAATAAAGTATGAAAAATGTTAGATTGGATTGGAATTAAAGATTCGATAGGTGGAAGAGAGAGAAATTAGTTTTTTATTAAAGATTGGTTTGGTTTGGTTTGTAGATAAAGATAGTCTCACCATCTTCATCTCCTCCATTGATGCTCACACATACCTCCTAGATCTTTCATCTAAACTAGATTTAAAGACCTAGTAGTGTGTTTATTATGCATCTCCAATTTTTAGAAGCTTCCAAACATCAAGATTTCCAAGTGTAGATCAAGATCCAAGTTTATCATCTTCATCTTCCCCAACTTTCTCATCACCATTAAAGCTTCATTTTAGGGTTTTCTTAAAAACCCAATAGTGAGTTCATCCTATATGTTTATCAAACCATATACATGTTAAAATGTTGTATTCTACTTCCCTGTGCTTCTATTCCAAGTATTTATACATTTTTCATGATTAGATTGTTTTAGGTCAAATTTGGGTAAATTGGGGTTTTATTCATATTGATAAAATAAGCAATGGGGATGGTTTTAATCACTTGGGGAATGTTTATTTCAAAGTATTATTTGATTTGTGACTCAAAATCATCATGACTCATATTTAGAACTTATCTATAAGATTTGGGATTTCATTCTTGATGAGAAACTCACACAATGTTTTGGTGTTATACAAATATTAATACATCTAGATAGATGTATTTAATTGTATGGCTAGAATGTAATGGATCCATAGGCATATAAGTCGGTTTCGTAAAGTGAAGGATTAAGCGTTATTATTTGTAAAACTTGGAAATATGCATTGTGATTAATAAGTAATTTCCAAGTATCCTTTCACTATATATCTCATAATAGGCATTGTGATTATTATGTAATTGCTGAGCAAACGAGCTTAAGGTCACAAGTGACTACATGACTGGCTTTGGTTGATGTCAATGGCTACCATACCTTTATGTGACGCTCGTATAACACTAGTTCGTGGCTCATTTAGATGCTTGTCACAACTAGTGGTAAATCGGGTCTCCCCCGTCATCTTCGGATGTTTTTACCCTTTCAAGGGCAAGCGTGAGTTAAACTTTAAAAATAGGATCGTTTAAAGCTATGTTTTCAATTTTAAAGTTCTATAGCTTTATCCATTAACTATTTGTTCTCACTAGACTCCTTGCCCTAACATTTGTGTGGTGTCGTTGTCTATCCCAGGTTCTAGCGGCGTCGTCACTAAGAAGGCGTAGATTTTAAGAGCGAGCTTGGGGAGAGACTTTTGGCTTAACGGTATTTGGGAACCTTTGTTGAACTCATAATGACAACCCTTTTTGTAATCTTGCTTCTCGATAGGAATTAGATTAGATGGTTGTCGTTTAACTTTGTTCCATAAATACAAACTTGTAATTAACCGGTGTTTATTACTCCCCTTTTTGAGTTGGGCTCATGCTTTGGCACATTTATATACCCCCTCCGTTTTATGAGGTATTTGTTAGCTCCAATTTTTGGGGTGTTACATAGTGGTCAACCAAATCAAAACAAAAGTACAACCCAACCCAACCTGTTCGGGTTGGGTTGCGTTTAAACAAAATAAAATCAACATTGAGAACATAAAAATAAAGGGATTCTTTTTTGAAATACGATCAACCATTTCAGGGAACTAGATAGGTTGATCAAATATTTGGGTATTATTTAAAACTTTCCGTATCCTCTTATCAGTTCTATTGCTTGTTTAGTCGTTTGTGGTAACTTATAGATATTAAAGAGAGATACAAATAATTTTAGAGAAACCACCAAAATTTTTATCGGATTATTGGATTAGTCGGGTTATCAGGTTACCTCAAAATGATTTTTTTCCCGGATCATATTACCAAATTGGTCAGGTTTTTAAGCACTCCTTAGGGGACGTTTGGTTCGCATAATCAAATTGGAATCCTCGAATGAATTTGACTTCGAAAGAATTGAAATTGAATCTTCCATGCCTTTGGTTAGTTGAAATTTAATTCCTTCACTTATATTTGATAAATGATTCCATCAAGTTCATTCCGTGAACCAAACATCACTAAGGAATTTGCCTTTTGAATTGGTCATTTCAATTCCATTAAATTTCTTTAAATTATGTAAACTAAACAAGACATAATATTTACCTGCTTATAAAATTTGTTTTATAAATTAGGACTATCTTCACGAAAATGTATCTAACCTTACCCTTATTCCTATTGTGTGTATCCAACTTCAAAATGTGCTATTGTATATACTATCATTTCAAAAAGTGCTATTGCATGTACTATATTTTTAAAAATGTGTTATTGTATGTATTATACTTAGGACTATCTTCACCAAAATGTATCCAACTATACCCGTATTCCTATTGTGTGTATCCAACTTCAAAATGTGTTATTGTGTGTACTAAACTTTCAAAATGGTTTATTGTATGTAGTATGTTACCTGGTAACCTGATAATGCTGATGTGTAACAAGTTGCTTCCTACATGGCATATGAGTCAGCATCTTCTTCTTCATCAAATTAGGGTTTTTTCAAAATTAGGGTTTCAAAATTATAATCAAACCATGAATTAAACCCAAAATTTGATTATAGATATGGAATAAACAATGAAAATAGCTTCCAAACTCGAATTAGTTTCACCCCAATCACGCTGTCGATTTTGGGATTAGGGTTTTCAAACTCGCCGAGTAATTAGGTTGCAGGAACTCGCCGGAATTAATGGCACCGATAACTAAACTCGCCGGAATTGGGACCTCCGATACACGTCACCTGGTAACCTCTGATTTATCAATTTCAGCTTCTCTCTTCTTTGTAATCTCCATGTCCGCCGAGGCTTTCTTCAATTCTGGTGAAATCTTTCTGTCCCCAATCTCCATACACCTCTCCTTTTTTAGACCTTTGGTTTTTAATCAGAAAACTCATTTGATTTGACCACTTTATAAATCAATTGATAGTTGTAGGTGGGTTCCACTGATTTTGGGGCAACTTCATCAAATTTCTATTAAAGATGGAGTCGCATCACAAATAGTTTATGATTTTGGGTGAGTTTTTTATAAAAGAATTGGTTTGATTTCTTTCTTTATTGAAATTAGTGTTCTTGATAATTAGGATGGGAGTTTTTTCAAATTAGGGAAGAAGAAGATGATTAGGTTTAATCTATCTTAGATGGCATCCACATGGCTCCACATGGCATCCACATAGACATATTTTAAAATAGGTGACTGGCTACCCTTTCAGCAGGTAAAATGGGTGACGAAATAACTCATTTTAAAAGTTTAGTACACACAAAACACATTTTGAAGTTGGATACACACAATAGGAATACGGGTATAGTTGGATACATTTTGGTGAAGATAGTCCATTATACTTAAAAAATAAACATGCTATTGCATGTATTATTTCAACAGTAAATACGTACAATATTACATACGATAACATATTTTGAAAGTATAGTACATACAATAGCATATTTTGAAGTTACAATAAGAAGAAGAAGGGTAAAGTTGAATACATTGGTGAAGATAGTTTTATAAATTAATTAAATTATAATTTTGTTTAAAAAAAGTACGGTTTTTACTGTTATTTGTATTAGAAATTCCAGGTTATCTTTTACCATATTTAATTATATTTTATAAATCTTGACTTTATTAGCATATTTAATTTCATTTTCCGCGTATGGAATTGGAAAAGGAAATCCGGTTGCCAACCGAAATTGACCTGGGAGATCGTGGACCAAATAAATATTCAAAGAAATTTGAAAATTCCGATTATATTCTCGCCGGCGCCATCTCCATCTCCATCTCCACTTCTCCGATCGCCGCCGGCCTTCACTTCAATCAACCACACACACAATGTGTGGGATTTTCGCCTACTTGAATTACGACGTCAGCAGAGAGAGACGCTACATCCTCGAACTACTCTTCAATGGACTCCGTCGTTTGGAATACAGAGGCTACGATTCCGCCGGGATCTCCATCGATTCTTCATATCACAACGATTCGCCTCTTGTATTCCGTCAAGAAGGAAACATCGAATCCCTAGTCAAATCCGTCTATCAAGGTATGATTATTAAATTCACACAATGAATCATCTTATAGTTACCCTACAACTACCATTTCATCTGCCCTAAAATCACCAGCTTCTGCTTTACAGGAATTTAGGATTTATTTTATAAATAATGGTTTATGCATTATTATTAGACTTTATGCTCAAGGATGTGAACATGTCTTAGACAGATAAGAAAGTATTATTGGCTTATGGCCTGTTTGTTGTATCCTTTTCTTAATGTGAACAATACAAAGTAGTCAACTTTTCATCTAAGAAGATATAGTTAACAACATCTTTTAAAAAGTTTGAAGTAAGACCTACTTTTCTGTAAAATGTTAGTTTGGAGAATATGAATCTAAGGAATTTTAAGTAGACCTAGCATCTCAAGATCAACAGTCAATTCTGAATTTATGTTCTAAGAATATAGTGTCAACCAAACCCTTTTAACTCTGTGGTAGAGTAATTTCGTCGTAAGGGCTTTGTAAGATGTAAGCCCTAGGTTCAAATTCTGTAAGGGCTTTGTATTTTTTTTTCAGTCATAGTATTTGAAAGAAGAATAGAGATGTTATTAGTAGTAATATAAAGTAACCAATGAGTATCTTTTATTCCACAAAAATTGGAAAAGCAATAATTCACACTATTACTGAGAATACTTATCGCATACTGTCTGTGATCTTGTAATAATAATGACACACAAATTTTGTTGAAATGAGTTCTTTTTGGGAGTATTGTATGCATTAATCAACCTTTTGAATCCATGTCCCAGAGGTCTCTGCTACCGACCTAAATCTGGAAGAGTCTTTCTCTATCCATGCTGGAATAGCACACACCCGGTGGGCGACCCATGGAGAACCAGCTCCAAGGAATAGTCATCCTCAGTCATCTGGTGCTGGAAATGATTTCTTGGTTGTTCACAACGGAGTTATCACCAACTACGAGGTTTGCCAACAATTCTGTATAAAACTTTGATATATGTATGTAGAATTTACATATTGCTTCAAAGTATTGATTTTTATCATGTACTTTCAAATTTCAATAGTGATATTTCTTGTCTTATTCTACTTCCCAACTTGTATGAATTAATGATATTTTAAGTTTTTTTATCCTGTTTTGGTTGGCTTTATTCGCGTCTGGCTCTTTTAACCTTCTATTTTCTCCAATGCTACTTGCGTCGAATAGGCTTCATTCCCATTGCGAAGGGGAGCTAACTCCATGTCAGAGTTGGCATGACTAAGAAGTTGTTAGCAAATGAATTCTTTTTGATGTCATTCTATATCAACTGTTGCTGCATTTATCTTTTCTTCGTATATGCTCTATCTATTGTCAATGGTTGTATGACTTTTTAAAATTGTTTGTTCATAGTTACCTTTTTGGGCATTGATATTCTTTCTCCCATAAATGCTACAGGTGTTAAAGCAATCTCTCATTCGACATGGGTATACTTTTGAATCTGAGACTGATACGGAAGTGATCCCGAAGCTTGCAAAATTTGTTTTTGATAAAGCAAATGAAGGAGGTACTTGGAGTCCTTAATGATAAAATGAGTCTTACATAATGCGTTGGTCATATAATCCCTGAGAAGCTAGTGACTATACCCTGCCATCTGTATCTTCAATGGGAGAGTGTTTCTAGTTTCCATTCCATAGCTGTGTAGGGAAAAATGAATAGATCCTTTTACAAGCTTTGAACAAGATCTGCCACTGGATAATAGAACATCTTGTTGTAAAAAGTTCGGTAATAAATGATCTAGTGGAAAGATATGGAGACATAAAAAGGTCTAAGATGTGTCATCACTCAAGGTTTAGTATAAGATGATGGGCGTGGAATTTTTGTGCTGTTCTGGGGCTCTGGATGGTGTTTAACTCTCTAAACATTTCTGAGATTTCTGTCTTCAGACTTTGAAGAAGGGAAGGGTTTCAATTTATATGTACTTTAGCTATTGAGGATGTCACTGCATACTTCGAGGCATGTGCAAGAGTGCAGATGTTAGAAGGAAGAAGTAGAAAATAGAGCTGTGGAGCCTAGTAACTATTTCTTATGATCAGAAGTGGGCCTTTCTCAGATATCTCATCTGTGTACACACACTTCACCCAGCCCTCATTCTGTCATTCATCATACCTTCATTATTGATATTGACAACATCATCAACAGTTCAATACTTCTAGATATTGAAGCATATGGTTAGAAGTGTCAGACTTTCTCATATTGTACTGCAATCAATGCTTTGGTTTATAAATACTCCATACATATACTCGTATTCTTGTAATTCTCAGATAATAGAACTCCAGTTGTTCTATGATGTCTTCCATTTTCATCATGTTGGGTGAATGAATCTAATTTTTCTTATATGATTAGATTGTCTCTCCTCTAAATGAATGCACATGTTGCATGCCCATTTGTTACTTTGTCGTGCTGTCTCATGTGATCTTGACATTCCCTTTAGCTTGTCCACTATCTGGACTTGTTTTTACCAATCGCTCAGGATTTAATTACCAAGGCAGGACTGTAGAACTTGGCTTTTCTGGGTTGTCTTTCTTCTTATATTCTTTGCCAGTAAATGACCTATATGATTTTGTCATTCCTTTCTGGGTTGTGTCAAAACAAGCTTTGAGCATCATCAGGTATAAAATTTGTCCACTGCTTTTCTATGTTTTCTTCTCATTTGATTAGGACGATACAGCAAAATCTTTTTTCACAGGATTTCAAAAACAGTTTAGGGTGTAAAGTAACTTTTTGTTTAAGTGTAGCGCACATATGTGTCTCTTACACCATTTAAAATTCAGTAAATCTTTACTGGTGCAGGTGATCAAACTGTCACGTTCAGCGAAGTTGTGCTCGAGGTTATGCGACATCTTGAAGGAGCCTATGCATTAATTTTTAAAAGCAGACATTATCCTAACGAATTGATTGCTTGCAAACGTGGTAGTCCGCTGCTTCTTGGTGTGAAAGTAGGTTATGCTTGAAACACATGGATTGTAGCAACCTAAATCTCTTGCTGTTTAGAGTGCATACAAAATAATATACGAACAAATTTCATTTTTTTTGCGTTGGTAGTGAGAAATGAATTTCATCTGCAGGAATTCACTGAAGGACAGAACAAAGGAACATCCTATAATGATATGAAATTTATCTCAAAAAATGGTCATCCTAAAGAACTTTTCCTATCCAGTGATCCTCATGCCCTTGTTGAACACACAAAAAAGGTCTTGGTGATCGAGGATGGCGAAGTTGTCCATATTAAGGTATATATATCCTGTAACCATCTGCAATAATCAGCTATCATATCTGCATCATATGCTATTTGATATTCTAAATTGCTTTGTCAATTGGATATTTCTTTTTAATTGGTGGTATTCTGTTCTCTTCCGCATATTGGAAAAATTCACACCTTTATGTCTTGCATGCCTTTTGCTTTGCTTACGAAGTTTTGCTTGGCTAACTGGAAAATTTTTATTTCCAAATGCATGTGCTCTGTATTCTTTAGGAAAATTTAGGTCCTTTGTTGAAGTTTAATCTGTCCATGGGTTCTACGAGTACTACCATAATCAGCTAATTTCCTGGAGTTATATGACCTAAAGTATTGTTCTGAAATACATGGAAAAATACTGAATATTAAATATCGTTAATGAACATTGAGATTGGCATGAGAGACGAGACATTCTAGTAAAAGGGTATGCCTTAGTGGCAGCTTGTGCAGACATTTTTGTTCCAGTCACACATATTGTAGTGTAGTGCATTTAGATTCTCTTTTGATGATTAAAGTCCAAAGATATCTGGAAAGGTTTGATTACAGGTTATTGATTGGGAAAGAGAAGTAATGTATTAGATGTTCTAGGGGAGAGAAAGCTGACATTGAAATAATTGAAAAAAAGGTTTGATAAAATAATTCGAAGGTCTGAGTTCTTGAAACATGTAAAAAATCTAACTTCAAAAAGTTAACCAAGAGAAGGGACCAGAAGCATAAAAGTTGCACCCGCAGTATGTATAGATTGAAGTACTTTAAAACGCTTTTGAGTTGACATTTGAAACCATGAGAATGGAAGAGAAGTAAAAAACCCGTGGGAGATGGAGGCTAGCTTGGATGCACCAGACACACTGGATGGCTGTTGGAAAATGAATGGTGGAAACTGGAATAAAATTTGCTACTTCTTGGAGACTAGTAGAATTTGTTCATTTATGCTTTAGGTGCTTGACAGAAACAGTTACAGGATAATATCCATGAAATTAAGAAAATGATTTATGGTATGAACAAGCCGCCTACAGTTATTGCAAGGAGATGTACTGGTTTTCGTGGTCCAATTCTTTATGATGTAGGGTCTGGGAATCACTTGATTGCTGGAGAGAACCTGAGTGACGTTGATAGCTTAGTGAAGAGGAAGTTGTTGAGCTTCCACCTGACACTGATATTTCGGTCAAAACATAGAGGGTGGGTCTTTCTGTAGGCATAAGGATGTTGAAACTCTTGTTTTAGCTCTTAAAGATATATGTTTTACTTTACCACACTTACTTTATGATGCCATTGGATAAGATTTATTTTGAATTCCTGGGGAGAGTATATGAATTAATGGCTTGTATTTCAAAAGGATAAGATCTTGATGCCCTATGCTTCAGGAAGAAAACTCAAAAAGTTTACGAAGGTGGGAGTGTGTGTCCATCAGTGGTTTTTTTTTTTCTGCCATCAGTTGTGCATGGATTTCTAGGTGAAGATGGCTTCCGAACAGTAACAGTTTGAATTTTGTTGTACAGCATTTGTATGAGTCCTGTAACAAGGATAAGTTTGTAAATTTAGTTGTAGTTCATCTCGAAAGGTTCACGAAGTAGGACCAAGTTAATTTTTTTAAAGAAATTAATGGCTTTGACTGGTCGTATTCCTAAGAAATAGATTATTGGTCAAGTTTTACTATGGGGGTTCAGTTCCACCAAATTATCCCAATTATGGGGGTATTTGGTGAGAGGTATTAAGTGGTGATTTATGGGATCGAAAATATATAAAAAAAGTGTTTGGTTCTATATAACATAATGGGCCCATTTACCCACAAGCCTATATTTTCATTCCAGGTTCATTCCCAATTTCATTGCTTGTCATTTTCATTTTCATTCCCTCGAGCCAAACAACCCCTACGTTTTTGTGGGCTCTTTAGTTTTTTTCTTTGTAAATGGTACACTTTCTTCTGTACTTGTCACTGGTTTGTTACAGAATTGGAACTTAGAAGAGCTAATGAGTGAGCTACTGCTACTTGCTCTCCCTTGTGGTCGGTAGATAATAATTCTTTGTAGAACCTTGGGGTTTAGGTTTTCAGGTCTCCATTGATAATGTTAATAAAACTTCCAAATGATTTTCGGCAGAATCTTTTTGTTCATATGTCATGTCTTATAATGCTTACCGACATTTACGCAGGTGCTGTAGATTTCTGTTCGTCTTATCATATTGCATGATGCATTTTTGGTCTAAGAATCGGGTCTAACCTGCAAACTTTTTTTGGTTGAGAATATACATGTCAACTCTTTTTGGTTGTCATTTGTTTCAGGATGGAGGAGTGACGATCCTCAAGTTTGAGCATGGCAAAGGGAGTGACGGAAAATCACTTTCAAGACCTGCTTCTGTGCAACGCGCATTGTCCATTCTTGAGATGGAGGTTGAGCAAATAAACAAGGGCAAGTATGAACACTACATGCAGAAAGAGATTCATGAGCAACCAGAATCCTTAACAACAACAATGCGGGGCCGCCTTATACGTGGAGATTCCAGCAAGAGGAAGAGTGTCCTGTTGGGTGGACTCAAAGATCACCTCAAAACCATCAGGAGAAGCAGAAGGATTGTTTTTATTGGATGCGGCACCAGCTACAATGCCGCTTTAGCTGCAAGACCTCTATTGGAAGAACTTTCTGGTAAGTGCGTCTTAATCTATTATCAACTGCTAGTTAGTAACTTAATATGTAATTTGTACTCATTAGCTTCATGCATTTGACAGGTATACCTGTTATGATGGAGATTGCGAGTGATCTATTGGATAGGAAGGCACCAATTTACAGAGACGATACAATAATTTTTGTTAGTCAGTCCGGTGAAACAGCTGACACTTTGAATGCTCTCGAATATGCATTGGAGAATGGTGCTTTATGTGTCGGCATTACAAACACTGTTGGTAGCGCTATTGCACGGAATACTCACTGTGGTGTTCATATAAATGCTGGTAGTGAGATTGGTGTGGCAAGTACCAAGGTAGGTCCATTGCTTTTCAGATATTTGTCTACCTCATTTATGTCTTGGTTATCTGATATTGTAGTCTTGATATTCAGGCATATACAAGTCAAATAGTGGTGATGGCTATGGTGGCTCTAGCAATTGGGGCTGACACGATTTCTAGTAAACCGCGAAGAGAGGCAATAATAGAAAGCCTTGTTAACCTCCCAGGTACAGTTTACTTATTTCCGATGTACAAGTGTATGCTATTTAGGTCTGAACCAAACCAAACGAACCCGGTATATCCTACCTAGAGATGGGGTTTAGGGATGGTAAGATGTACACAAACCTGACCTCTATCTTAAAAGAGTAGAGCGGCTGTTTCCTAATTCTTACTAGGTTTTTGAAATGTATTTTACTAAAATTTGTGCAGGCAAAGTGAGGGAAGTGCTGAAACTTGATCAAGAGATGAAAGATCTTGCAAAATCGTTGATTTCTGAGCAGTCACTTCTTATGTTTGGAAGAGGATATAACTATGCAACGGCTCTCGAGGGTGCCTTGAAGGTTAAGGAGGTGGCGCTTATGCACAGTGAAGGGATACTTGCTGGTGAAATGAAGCATGGACCGTTGGCCTTAGTTGATGAAAACCTCCCCATTGTTGTGATTGCTACCCGTGATCAAAGCTTCAGGTTGGTTTAGTATCAATTTTAGTAAAAGAAAAATAATTGAAGAAGTTCACTTGCAACTTGTTTTGCTTTACTGAAATATTCTTTTATTTAATTTTTTTTGAATAGCAAACAGCAGTCGGTTATTCAACAACTAAAGGCTCGCAAAGGGAGGCTAATAGTGATGTGTACTGAAGGAGATGCAGCGGCTGTAAGTGGTGGATCTGGGCGAGTAATCGAGGTTCCTCTAGTTGTGGATTGCTTACAGCCTGTTGTCAACATAGTTCCATTGCAGGTGATTGAACATTTATCTTCTTATTACTCTGTGTCCGTGTTATATATAATTATATAAAATGTCATTGCATTCTTTTTGTATAGGATCATTATATGTGTTATGTGATAATGTGTATTTGTGTTACTTTTGATCTTTCCCCCCAAAGACCCTACTTTCAAGTGGGATTTACTGGGTCATCTTGGTTTACATATATGTGATGTGTACGACGTTGAACTTAGTTTTGATCATTTCTTTTTGCTACATGCAGCTATTGGCTTATCATTTAACGGTTCTACGGGGCTACAATGTTGACCAGCCAAGGAATCTAGCAAAGAGCGTGACAACCGAATGAAAACCAACTGCAATGTCCCACCATCAACAAAAGCAGCGGGTTGCGTTGGACATCAAACTCTCTTGAAAGCAGAGACAATTGAATATGACACTGGATTTTGAGTTCTAATTGATTTATACGAGGGAGTCGAGTCGTGTTCCTGAGCTATGGTATGTGTGTTAGAGACCGTATGATTAGGTTAATTTAACAAAGAGGAAGAAGGGTATTCGTTATGGAAATAGGAACCTTCATTATCGTAAGATTATTCTTTTCATCCATGAGGACTTTGTTATGGTTGATGATCAGGTAAAGTTGTATATCATAGTCTTTTTTAATGCTTAATTTTTTGTGTGTTGAATTCCAATTCTTTAGTTTTATTGTTTAAGTTATAAGTCGTTTTGGATTGAATGTTGAGAAAGTACGAACAAACACTCGGGTAGTACTTGGGATCGAATGTGCCACTGCTTTTTAGCCCAAAATATATGAACCGAATCCACTTTTGATTAAAAATAATTCTCTTAGCCAGTCTGGTAACGGTCATTTGTAAAAAATCTGTATCTGATATCGAATGATTTTGTATAAGACTTGAAATGATCTTACATGGGTCAAGAGGTTAAAATGAAGAGGTTACACTATGTTTGATAACATTTAACCCAATTTTAATTAAAAAAATATTTTCTATCATTCACTTACTTGTACAATCCTTACCTTCAATTAAACTTCAGTTTGTTATTGTTTATTAGTGATCCATCCAATCTAAAACATTATTTTATAAAAACTATATATTTACAAGGGAAAATTTCATCTATATCCTTAAAAACTAGCTATATTACGTATATATCCTTGTAAACTTA
>LUCG01234582.1:0-18676 GCA_001633085.1 Carthamus tinctorius
CCAGTTAAATAAGGGTATTTTAGTCATTAGAAAAACGTTTAAAATGACTAAGATACTCCTCACAACTGGACTTAACAGTATCAGGAGAAGGGAGCAAAACTATTATGAAATGACAAACATAAGATACCAAATCCAAGTTTTTGAAGTTCATGGATGATATCCGTTGAAATCAACATATATTAGGGACCAAAAGTGNTACCCTAATTAGTAAGCTCCACTATATATAGGGGTTTAATAGAGAATAGATGGAGCATGCTTGATAACATGGTTAAAACTACCTAACATTGAATTAAGCATCTTGGAAGAACCTAGCTCTCAAAAATGGCATTTTTTGATGTTTTATCAACAACTTAGTTTATTACATAATACAACACATAAATAGGAAATATTGCTGAATCTCAAGCGATACAAATACAACTACAACTATATAGAAGTGACAAGAAAAAGATTACGAAACTATATACTCGGGCTATAATAAAAGAATCTTACGTGGTTTTTGTCGAACCAGGGACTTCAAGGATCAACGGGAAAAACCTTCTCCAGAAAATTGATGAAACGTTTCGAGTAGAAATGGGGATCAGCAACAGATATTGACGCAGGATCATACCGAACCGATTTATATGCATGCTCTATTTTCTTTCTCATGCTATAATCTTGTAGTATATCAATGATGCCCAGATATAGAACAACATCGTATACCTCAAAAAGTTCTACATCTGCCGAACCTGTAACATCGTCTGAAACCTTGCGGTTTGCCTGCGCTGGCATGTTCACACCTAACTGCACTCGTAATCTGGAAAAATGAATTAAATAACACGAGATTAGAGGGTTTATCTTCACAAATCTTACTTGGTTCAACTTAATTGTCAAAGAAAGGCTCCCCATAAGAAAATTCATTTATATAAATTTTAATTTGTCCTGTATAATCAACCCACTAATAATACTGTTGCAAAATAAAGTTGCATTTTCATTTTCCAAATCAAGAACTAGCAATAGAGGCCGGCCTAGGAAGTTTGGTGCGAGATGAATGCCATCCCTTCTTCAAACCCATGCTGCTTTTCTTCCCCAACCCCATGTTAGGTTCATAAAATAGCCAGCTTTTGGTGTTCTATTATTCATGTTTAGATACAGACCCGAACCTAACTACAGTTTACAGCTAGTAAGTCAAGGCCATGTGAACTAACATGAACGTACAAGGATTTTTTAGTATCAAATTTCTAGAGAGGTCTGTTTCTTCAAAATTGTCCGCTCTTCATCATGGGCATTACCATTTTGTAGGCGGTCGAAATCTTGATAAAATAACATAGGTATTGCTAACTGTTGTTGAAAATATTACATGTTAGTTAAACTATAAAGTAAATGCACTCATATATCTGCAGAAGTTTGTGACAATCTTTTTGAAATGGTAACGGTTATGTTGCAGACTAAGAGCATGATGGATGTTAGATAGAAGAAGTAGTTGATTAAGGTTTTATCTTTCTAGTGACTTTCACAAAGTTTCCTAAGAAAGTATCCTAGTGTAATATATACATACATGTACATTTCATCTCAACAGAAAATCTGGAAATTCGATTGTTTTGTACAATGAAAAAGCAAGCAAGGCCAGATAAAATACCTTGCAGTACCAGGAAGAAGGAGATCGACTTCCTTGTCGCCTATAGAAAATGCTCTCAAAGTATTTCCTCTTATGTGAGGACCTGGTGCAGTATTGACAGAACTGGGTTCATGCGTCACCAGAAGAAGACCCTTTGGAGGAATTGAAAGGTCCCCTGAGCCTGATCTTGTACCTGAAGAATGCAGAAGAGGGTTGTAAATGATCAAAGAAGTTAGAAATCAACATCTTTATGGGAAAAAGAGGGAAAAAAATGGTGCACTAATGAATCAATGGCATTTAAAGCTACAAGTGCAAGCAACATGGAACACTTCAAACTAAGGAAATGTTTCCAGGTACCATGGATGCAATTAGTTTGGACTAAATGATAAAAGTAACTCAACTTCTACCATGTCATGCATAACTCCAAAGCAACTTCAATGATGCTTTTAGTAGTTCTCAGAACTGTTTTCATGTCAAATTATGCAGATAGTTCAAATATATGAGCACACCACGTTTATTGGGTGCCTGCATACTAATCAACGTTATAAACACAAACTGGGATGAACTACATTATTTGTTCAACATTTACATCCATACCTCCCATTTCTTTTATAAAAACATGATCCATTCATTCCAATATTAATTCTGCTTCTGGAGGCAAATGTTCCAACTTAACAAACTTATATAGAAAAAACCATCAATTCAGTAGATCTGGGAGGAAGAGAGGAGAGAAGAGTACCATGTTAAATAATCCAGAAAAGACTACTACCTATAACAGGGCTTTTCTTCATTAAACAACAATTTTATACTGGATACGAAATAAGATCTTATGACTGTAATGTGGAAGAGAGACGCTACAATTTTGGGCATGTATATACAAAGGGACACAGATGGCAAATATGAATTTAGAAAGTATCTGTATTCTAACAAAGGATTAATTTGAATATGGCATATCTCAAAATAAGGATTTATATGAATACTGAATATCTCGATCTAAGGATTATATTCCTTTGACCAGATACCGCTTGCCTGGAGGGGGAAAAGTGTGATCTAATTTACTTGCTAGATCTAACTCTGATACAAAAAGGGGCATGAAACTGGTTCTTGGTCAAAAACATTAAAAGTCTACTGGTTTTCGGTCCCAAATATCTAGTCCGAGGTCTTAACCTGGATGCCCACCAAATCACGTTAATAAACTAAGATGACTGGAAAGGATGTCAACATGGAGCTTCTTTTGTGTTTTAGGATGAGGCGAGTCCACATGAAATCAACTTCTAACGGCTCTTGCTTGTTCAATAGGAAAATTCCCTGACATAGTTTCATACAACACTGCATCCTCAAGCACAACATAGAAAACACTGACATGAAGTCATGAATCTGAGATTCTGAGATTGTTGTGGTAATGTCCAATGCTAATAATGTTTAAGCATCAATACGACAGGTAATTTAACCTGCTAAAAAATGTACTCTTCAACTAGTGAATATAAGAAAACAGACAATTACAGCTTAAAGGGAACAGATATTTACCATCATCAACAGGTGCACTGGACATGACCATTGCATCTGGTGCTTCCAATAGAGCCTTCAAATGCTCAGGAGCTCTAAAATGCAATCCGAGAAGAAGGCTATAATCTATAATCTGCTGAGATTCTAAAAACAGGCAGTCTAGATGGATTTGTCTGCAAAAGAGGTTGGAAGGAAGTTACATGGAGGTTGCTATGTATACCATTATTTTGAATTAAAAAACAGCAATCGAGGAAAAGAAGAGCCAAAGAGAAAAGGCATAAACAGGGGTACTATGATAACCATGCAGCATTCTTCTCTTTAGGTAGGCAGTGCTGTTAAGGGAATAAGAGCATACTTTAAGGGAGTCTTTTATACTAATTTCCTTGTTGGAAGTAAAACAATTTGAAGCTTCCTTAAAAGTTCCTTTTTGTCCTAATTACCCTCTCAATACCCAAAAGTAGCTCCAGTTTAATCCTACATACAATCGTATCACCACCACTAAACACTACACCAGCATGCAGCACTACATCAAGTTGACCTTGACTAGGCATTCATAGCAATGGCTGAACATTTTCTTCCTACTAAAAAGTACACAAAATAATCAAAGGATCATTGGCCCAGCGGTATCTGGGTTATCGGTAGACCCCGAGCTTCCTGGAGGTCTAGGGTTCAAGCCTCACCAAGTTGAGGAGTGTGTGTTAGTTTTGTCGTATAAAATAATATATACTTCCAAAACAACTACACAAAATAGCAGAAACTGGAATGCACATGCATTGGCTGATGGCACTAAATTTGCCCACAATATCAGTTTTCTACCAAGTGCACCTACGAAGTAAAGACTTACTTGAAGAGTGCCTCCCGCAACGACTTATCCATATGGAAATCATATGCGAGATCAAGGTCTTTTAATGTGGTACCCTCATTTATAACATCCTTATTTGTAAATCTTCCTTGATAAGAACCCTTCAGATCATATCGCCGATGGATCCGTAGTTCTGTTTTAAACATATTTCCCATGACTATAAACCGTACCTGGATATGAGATTAAAACAAAACAAATTGTGTTAATCATGTTAATCTAAGAAAACTAGAATACATCAATCGGAGGACAGATACCTTCTTGCCACCTCCGAGTGTTATCTCATGGAGGCCAAAAAATTTGGTGATCAGAGTATTGTCATAGTCGCTCACATGATCGTAATAGCTAGGAAGCATCTTTAGTAGAACCTAGAAAATATCATAAAAGAAGATCAATGCTCATAGTTTTGCGTTTCAAAACAAGATGCACAACTCTATGCTTAGATCATCTAGACAAAATGCAGTCTAAATGTTCACCGCAGTGGCACAGAAGGGCATTAGTTTAGAATTCATTATGAAGGAAAACAGAGGCATACATAAGAAGATAAATAGTACCTTCAAAGAGGTTATATCAATAACAGCAAGTGTCATAAAAGGTTGTCATTAATTAAACTGAACAAGAAAAACTTCTAGAAGACTAGAACACAGATCAAGTAAACTCTAATAACTGCAACTCATGATTTCATGAATCCAATTTTATCATCGCAACCCTAGTACTTCCAAGTTCCAACTCCTAATCTTGACAACCAAAGTTAAAAGCAGTGTGCCAACTCCCATCTCCATGGCTTTATAGCACAGTCCACCTATTAAAAATCTTCTCTTCTTCTGAGAATTGTTGTTGAACACAGAAGTAAAAGCATAAATCCTGAGCATAGAACACATATTCACTCTAAGGAAACCCCCTCACATGTCCTGTTTTCCTCTTCACCTAATTTTATAAGTAGAGGCTCTTTAAGGGAAAAGCATCCCCACTAAATGTATCCGTTATGTTATACATTTGGGTCGACAACATTCGGAAAGGCCCGTAGTAATAGCTAATGCAGAGCTGTTGTAGTTTAGTTAGTCGGGTTTCAGGTTCCAACATTTGTTTGGTTAAACCAGCCCAATAAGAGAGAAACTAGCTTCTATGGCTATGGAAATAAATCATAGTGGCATGCAAGACAGTGAACACCAATAAAATGTATGTGACATGCAAACGAAGATTAGAAAAAGAAAGATGGAGGTGAAATGTATATGAAGCTAAATATGGTTAGACCAAAACAGCAACAGCATGTAGGAACGTGAACTCCTTTATCTTATGCTCCCTCAGATGATAACTCAAACTGGCCCAGAAATTGTTCGCACAAGTATGATATATATCATCTCTAACTAGTGGAAGTGTCTAAACAGTAAGACACTGCACCCTTTAAGCGCTGTTACCAAATTGCATTATGTTAAAATTAGGGTTTCAATCATGTTCATTTCCTACTATATATCAAGGGTTCTCTCCCAATAATAAAACAACATTCTTTGAGCCCTAGACATAGACAAGCATAAATGATGATTAAATAATGCTGTACAGATGTTTCAAAAGGTTCAAACCTTCAGCTCCGATCCTCTTAACGTCTTGATCACAAATCGGTCATCATGGGACAGATAGAATATGCTGCCACTTTTCCCTGGGGAAGAAAGCTCTCTCAAACCATCATCCCCACATATAGACATCATATAGTCGGCAGCATCTAACTTGAACATCTCCCTCAAATTCCTGAAGAGAAGACCATCACAATCTACCAGAATTACACATACATCCAGCTATGACATAAGCATGGTATATTACATAAATAATCTCCAACGGACATCAGGGGAAAAAACATAAAACCCTGAAAGGTTCTTCAAGATATACATTAGCATTCGGTGTGATGATAAAAGCATATAATTTTGCTCTAATGGGTTATGGTGCCATATGAAGATGATGACAATATGCAATTTCACGATAAGTGACAGCCACTTAACCCAGTAAAAGCTGTAGAAAGTCAAGAGGTCTAGTAAGAATGACCATTGAGAACCACATGATGGTTCACCATATAATGAAAGCAATTCCTCCCTCAAGTGCTTACATTTGTGCTTCAGATAATAAATACTATTAATCCAATAATGCCTTCACAAATCTACTCGTTTTATTATACCATTGTGTGTGTATATATACACATATAATTTAATAAGAACCAACTTGGGGTTTAAGAGAACATGGTTGACAATTTGACATCAACCCAAAGAACCAATCAGATGTCCTTTAAGGAAGAATGGAGTACAGAACCCAACATGTATGTCAGTACTCAGTACCAGCTAAACAGATACCTGAATACCATAGGACAGTAGTCTTTCCAGTAGAAGTCGACAGAATAATGTGGAGGTGTGAATTGTGAGCCCTTCCTGGGGAAATACATCCTTATTCTAGCTCGTTCCCCAAAATCTGAAGATCTCACTTCACGCATAGGAACTGGTGTAATTTTGCCAACTGTGTACCTGTAAACTTCAAATGATACAACACATGAGTTGTTGTACCTAATCAAGTAGAACCACATTCTAGAATAATATTTGGTAATGCCGATAAGAAATAGAATATTGCAATCAGAACTTATAACCTGACATAAAATAATGGAATTGCCAAAATCACAGATGAAGACCAGCAATTGTCAGGACATTGAACATTTGCGATTCTAATTCAACCAAGAGCTCTGAGTGGCTGTGAACTGTAGCCTAGGATCATTTATACGCATGACAGGAGTAGTACTTCCCTGATGTAGGATCGCTAGTCTTGATATACCACTCAAATGTACTTCCCTTATGTGGGATCACCAAGAGCTCTGAGTGGCTGTGAACTGTAGCCTAGGATCATTTAAGGCCTACAGATGGGCATATTATTGACGTGACATGGACTATACATGTGAGCTGTTGTTAAGTAGTCCATGGCCAGATACAAGGACATATCAGTGTCCATAGTACTTGTGTTATCAGTGATCAAACCCCTAATAGACCATCTAAATATTAAGCCTGCACCCATTGGTCACTTGATTGTAATCTTTAAATCACATGTTGCAAATAATCATGAAAAAAGTTTTTGTTTGTATAAGTTAGAAAATTTTCTGGCACTGGCTAGTAACAGTTGTTTGTTTGAATCTTGGAGTGGTGTCCTGGTGACTCAATATTATTGGTATGCGCCTATCGTTATAGAATAATCTTGTATATGAAGTACACCACTCAAGAACAATTTGAAACAAAATCTGGTGTCGCTTCTAGTTTGCAGAGAAGAGATTCAAGAAATTTGGTTCGGAAAATGAGCATTAATCCCAGTTAGGTTGAACTGGCAATATGGATATCCTCTAGATGTAAATTATAGGCTTGCCAGTATGTATATAGGAAATTGTACTGTAGATATAACCGAAATCCATATAGATGATAAACATCCAATCCAATGTGTGTGTGCATGTGTTTTCTTCACTAAAGCTGTCCTCGTGTTCTCTACTTGACAGTTAATTGAAATATTCTGCTTCTTCAACCCCAATAATTTTGGTACCCCAAAAAGATGAGCCAGAGTTATGTGAACGGAAATGGTATGGCATTCAGTTTAGTTCATTTACCTGATACCCAGTTGCAGATTAAGCATCAGATAGTAGCTTTTGTGGCCTTCATATATATCCACACATGATTTCTTTTTCACATCATTTGGTTGACATTTGCTTTTCTGTTTGCTTTTGGATGGTAGTCCTGCACTATTCTTAGCCCGTTCTTTCATTAAAACACCTTGCATGTACTCCCTTTCCCATACCTCAGTGCTATCATCATCTAGTTCACTTTCCCCTTCATCTGAGATATGACATAACATGTTTGTATTCTCAGAAGTAGGAAACTCTATAGCAGAATCCCCAATGGTATAATCTTCTTCCGGTGGTAATCTCCTGCTTAATATTCGACCTGACTCTCTAAAGAATCCATTAAATGACATTTTCCCAGAAATACTCCGACTAACATTACGACTAACATTACGTTCCAAATCCCTGAACCTCTCAGACCTACCAGGAGAATTATGAACCAGACCTTTCTTTTTGTCAAACTCGCTAAGAGGTGGGCACTTACCTGTAGGATAAAATGTGCCCTGTCCATCCTTGAGGCCCTTAGTCCATGTCCCAAAATAATAACTGCCATCTGCAAACCTGTAAACACCTGACCCGTGTCTATAGCCATTTGACCAAGAACCATCAAACAGGTCACCGTTCATCCACTTCATCACCCCTCTACCACACATTTTTCCAGCTTTCCAGTTTCCAATATACATGTTGCCATTACTCCAAGCATACTTACCACTGCCTTCACGCACTCCGTCTTTCCAACACCCATCATAAACATCAGAGTTACTATACTGCTTTCTTCCAAGCCCATTCTGAGTGTTCAACCTCCAAGAGCCGTTGTATACAGATCCATCAGGATTAGTCAATGTGCCAATACCATGGAGATAACCCCCAGAGAAATCGCCCTCATAACTTTTTCCATATGACCAAGAGATCCGCCCTCTCCCGGTCATCTTCCCATCTTCCCAATTACCATCATAAACTGTACCATCTGACCACGTGTATCTACCCATGCCATGGGGAATTTTTCCCTTGACACTGCCGAAGTAAACATCTCCATGTAAATCTATCTTCTCACTCATCCTGAAAACATGAGGTATACACAGCAAAACATCATTAGATTGTGAAATGCGACTAGCAGATGCCATTTCAGGCTCAAAAACAAGTTTACTTGCAGAAAAGAAAAACCAAAGATAGCTTCTATGTGTCTATAGAATAGCTCAGAAGCATCATGGAAGACGTTATAAAGTACAAGTGATGCTAGCATGAATTCATGCAAGTATCTGCGGGACAGTCGATTCATAATCTGCAAGATGTTCAAAGTTACTTTGCAAACATACCTAAGAGAATTTCCTCTTCCACTTATGATACACCTCGCTTCCTTTCTAGCAAAATCTCTTACATTTTACCTTAAAAATCTATTTTAATTTTTAACAAGTAGCTAAAAATATAATTTGACTTGTGCAGTAGATAGACCGCATAAATTCTGTTGAATTGTTAAAACATCTAAGCTTAAAATCAGGTCATACAATGGAAACTATGAGTATCATATCCAAGTTTATGGGATAAACGAGTCGAATCGTGTTCCCTAAGCATATCATGTATTAGTAGCTAGTTTCTAAAAACCTAGTAAATAAGACTTCCTGATCATGCATCAATTTGCTATAAATTCCTTACATTCGAATGCCGCATCACACCTACATTTAGAACTGTTTATGGACACCAAAGAGAAGACGTTTATACTACTGAAACATTTTTTTTGTTATTCAGTCACTTCTAAACTTAAGGGCCACTGATACCATTGATCTTTGCATACACAATGAAGAGTGAAGTTGAATTTTATATATTAACTTTAAACTGGACGGAGAACCTTGTTCCACACTAAGCTATACAATAAGAATATTTTTAGTCGACATTCATTATTTCTTGGTGTTCTGTAGTCCTAGAATGGTACAAGTTCTCTGAAATAGTGCATCTGTGCATGTTCTTTGTTGCTGGTTTTTCCAGGTCTTGTTAGATGATCCTATTTTCTATTTTGAACCTTCTCTTTGGCCTTTGACATAAGCTTGTCTTCCCAACTTTCTTTATCTATTTTCTTCGCATGAATTTTCTGTATATATAGACTTTGATACAATCTAGCATCCACATGCTCTTGCACCTTGTATATGAAGGTAATCATTTTGTTTAATAAAACAAATGATGAAGTAAATAAATTGTAATTGTGTAATAAGTAATAAGGAACTGATATACACTAAGCAATAGACTGTCCTAATTCTTGGCCTCACTACAAGTACATCTAACTTGTTACTTTTTATTGCTAGATGGGTAAAGCCTAAAAGGATTCTCACCAAGGAAAACTCTCCAACAAGCATGAGAAAAGCTCCCACAAGTGTGTGTGTGTGTGTGTGTGTAGAGATATATAGATATATAGTTGGTTTAGCATAAGTAAAAATGGAACCGCTTGCTTTTTGTATTATATCCCAGAGTAATTAACTTGTAGATATAAATTGGATATATAGCTAGAGTAATCTTAACCCCAATGGGGCAGCCTACTGGTTAAGCCTTGGTGTTGGGGAAAAACCCACCCAAGTTCGAATCCTGGGGTGAGCAACCAGGGGCCACTGAGTATTAATCCCAGGGGAGCATGCTTTAGCTCTTGGTAAAAATTACCAAGGATGTAGTCTGGGCAAACCCAGGTGAACCTTATCAAAAAAAAAATCTTTATCCATTCTTTTAAATACTCATCTAAATAACTACTGAAAATCAAAAACAGTTGCTGTTTCCATGCATCTAACAATGCAATTGTTATTGAATATTAATAACCAATTGACTTTGACTATAGCTAGCACGGCCCCCCCAAAGACTAAATTAACAGAAGTAGTTCAATTAATGCCTGAATCCAGACATTTATCCTAAAGTACCAAATCCATATCATAACATTCCTGCAGTAATCGACCATGAATGGTAAGGATTTAAAACAAACCAAGCACGAATACATAAATCGCAACAATTTTCATAAGAAACCACTACAGATTATTATTATTCTGCTTAAACCGCCCCAATCCTGCTTAATTTTCGCAGATTCAAAAGCAAGCAAATCAGCAAAAAACACTTGGATAGAAGAAGAAATTAAAAACCTAGTGTTCCGAAGTCAATGAGCATCCAAAATCAGGAAAATGACAAGAAACAATCGAAGAGTAGCAGCTCACCTTCTTACAAACCAAATCTAGGCTAATTTCTGCATCAAGGCTGAGTAAATCGGAAAAGGAAGAGCAAGATCCAGTTTTGAAAGCCGGGAAATCATAGAGAGAGAGGTATTACTATTTGGGAGGAGCTCAGAAGTTGGTCTTCCATGTGTGTATAGTACTATCTGAGAGAGAATGAGAATGAGAATTTCATTTCATTCAGGTAAAGAAAGAAAGGGGGTAAAAAGGGGGAGAATAACTAATAATGTGATTGGTAGAAATGAAAGCATTTAATACGTGGCAAGCATGCAAAATATGTGAGAAGCGTTGGATGGGGGAATTGGGAAATGATCGGGTGGAGGTGATGCCAATTGTGTTTTGTCGTCCATCTCTATCTCTCACTCAATGCCGACGCAAAGCATAACCTCCTCCTGATGAGTTGTTATCATTCATAATTTTTTCCTTTATTTAGCCAACAAATCGCATCTTTTCTTATTATTATAAACAAATCTGTACCTTTCTGTTAATCTATTCTTTTTTTTATTTGATTTAGATTTTTATTAACGATTAAATATCATGCTAATTCTCAAAAATTATCATATTTCCATGTTAATTTTATTAGTTATATGTAGTTTCGATGGTTAGCACGCTTATCGGGTTTATTGTTGCATATCATGTCTTTTTTTATGGACGGACTATCTTACCTGGTGAGTAAGTGATGGTGCTAAATTCTCCTGGTAAGAACTTATCTGGGTAAGCGTTTGGTAAACGGCTCCAAAGTCAAGGAAGTTGCATGAGAGGTTGTTTGTTGAACGATAAAGAGAAAACCATAAAACAAGAAAGTGGAAGATTGCTAAATTGGATCATGTTTGGTGCTTCAATCATATAAGTAGCCATCGGGAAAATAAGAATGAATGGATTGGCCATTAGGAGAGTTCAATCTTCAAATTAGAGTCCCAAATGAGAAGGAATTGAAAATGTGTAATCGTATTGGGGAATCGCATATTAGTAAAACTGATAGATATGGGGAATTTGGGCCGTTGCACTAAAGGCAAAGGAACGTGTGAGAAGTGGCGTTTAATATGAGAAGCGTGGAAAGTGGATCTAAACTGTTGATCACTTTTAATCTTATGTTCTCCCATGACTTGGGGTTTAGAAGGAAATTGATTTAGTGCATCTCATTCTAATGTGCATCCATTTCCAATCCAACAATTGATAACCATTTTTCACGTTTCTCACGTGAACGTCAACTTTTCAACGAAACCCAACCTTTGGGCTAAATTGCTAACACGTTATGATTGCCCAAATGACTAACATAAGGGGGTGTTTTGGAGTGCTTATTTGAAGGTTGTGGGTTCAACCTTCCTGGGTGTTGTTTTCTTTAATTTTTTTTCATAAAAGTACTATAAACCAACTTTTTAAATATGAAAAACTGGATATTTGCTAAAAATGAGAGTCAAACCTGCAACATCTCGAGTAAGCGTTAATCCCGCGACTTAGAGTTTTTCTTATTTATGTTATAAGTTTGATTTTAAAATTTTCAAGTTATCCCTCAAAATTAAGTAGGTGCACTTTTAATAACCCATATGTTTTTCCATTGCGACCAAACGATTGAGAGGTAGCCCGTGCAACCTTTACCCTCTTCATACTCCCGCCCTAGTTTTATGCTAAAAACATAGTAAGCCTTGACTCATATTTTGCAATCATGATATGATGGATGGTTATACAAGGGTGGTATAAATAACGACAACTAACCGTTAGATTCATGGAGTGAACTTCTTGCCAACAGGCTTGGTAAATGTTACATGTATTTGTGGTAGATGTACATAAAGATGTACATCATTTAGTCTGTTTTCTTGAATCCAATTTGATCAACCGAAGAAAGTTTGATCTAGTCTTTTGGTTGAAAACTATGATTGGCATGAGTTGACAATCCTAACCGATATTAACTTTATGTTTTTTTCTTGTTAACTTTTTTCTTTGTTTAACTGAGCTTTTTGTATTATTTTTTTTATGTCAAATAAAGTTTTTTAAACGTAAAACATGTTTGAGATATTAAATATGAACTAGAAAACAAAAGTGGTATATATGTTAAAGCCAAAAAGATCTTGTCTTTAAACAAACGGATTAATGGATTATATTCTTAAAATTTTGCTCCGTTCTTTTAGCTATAAGATTCTTTGATAATTAAAAGATTATGAAAAATTATGATTAATTATACTATATAGTTGATGATCGAATGTGAATCCAATTCCATTCAATTTACTAAACACTTATGCTTTAGGTATCGATTACCTTATGAAGAAGTCAAAAGTGTATATTAAAGGCTCTTATTCGATTATATTTGAACTTTGGAACAATATAGCTTCTTTAAAGGTAGAACATAGTAATTGCATACATTCATCATGACTTATGCCTTGACGGGATCCACTTTCTCATTGTCTCTAGTGACTACGTGCCCTAAAAATTGCCCCTCTTTCAATCAAAAATCGCACTCAGAAAATTTTGCATACAATTTATCCCTTCTTAAAACTTCTCGAAGATGTTGGTCATGATTGGATTCATCCTTAGAGTACACTAGAATATCATCAATGAATACAATAACCGATTTATCAAGAAATGGTCGATACACCCGGTTCATCAAGTCCATGAACATCGCTGGTGCGTTTGTCAAACTAAAAGGCATCACCAAAAATTCATAATGACCATAACATGTCCTAAATGTCATCTTAGGAATATTGTTTGGTCTTGGCCTTCACTTGGTGGTATGTTGAACGTAAATCGATCTTAGAGAAATATCCTGCTCCTTGAAGGTGGTCAAACAAATCGTCAATGCTAAGAGATGGATACCTATTTTTCTCGGTCGCCTTGTCCAACTCTATATAGTCTATGCATATTCTCATCGTGTCATCTTTCTTTTTTACAAAAAAGACCGGTGCTCCCAGAGGCAACGAGCTCGGCCTCATGAACCTTTTCTTTAGAAGGTCTTGGAGTTGTTTCATTATCTCTTTCATCTCGGATGGAGCCAAACATTAAGGAGCTCTAGCTATCAGAGTCGCTCTTGGGACTAAGTCTATCTTAAACTCCACTTGGCGATCAGGCGGCAATCCGAGCAAATCGTTCGAAAATACGTCGAGGAAATCTCTTACCACTTTTACATCTTCTAGCCTCTATTTTTCGAACTTGGCGTCGATGACGTATGAAACAATTTTTTGTGTGACCAGTCTTACCACACTTGAAAAAAAATAGGCACCGAGTTGCATTGCCCAAAATGTTTGCTTCAACATTTCAGACACCATTTAGTGTTGAATAGTCTCGGCTTCTTGGAGGGCACATAACTCGCCTCTCACTTTCTCTTCTCCAGCACCCCACTTCTGTCCTCCCTGCCACGACTGTAAGAGTCTTCTATTAACCGAGTTTCTTCAATTGCCTCTAGGAGTGTTGAGGCTTTAAATAGACGCACCATGTTCATCATTCTCGTCGATAAACCTTTGACGTAGGCCTTGATCTTCTCTTTCTCGGTTGGGACCAATTGTCCTACCAAGCCTAATATGTCCATGAACTTTAAGTTTATTCCCGCATCGATAAGTTCCTCTTTCTTAAATTCTGGAATTCTTCTTTGATCTAGTCCATGGCCCTCTCGTTGCAATATTCCTCCAACAATTTCTCTTTGAAGTTCGCCCATTCCATATTTGCAAGTACTGCATGTTGGTTCCAAGGTGGTGACCTTCAAGGTTAACAAGGATTGTAGAAGGGGGGATGAATACAATCACACAAATTTTCCACTTTTAAATTCTTTGTATTAAAAACAATAGTGAATTCACAAGATTGTTGCGGAATTAGAAAAGGTATAACCTATTCTAAACATTCCTAAACATTCTTAAGCTTCACACAACTTTCACTAATGCACTTAGTGAGAAATAGAGAGAAAGAAAGAATATAGGAGGATAAAGAGAGAAAGGACTTAGGTAAAGTGATATAGAGAAAAAGTGTGTTTGAAGAACACGTTCATCATCTATTTATACCTCACGCAATTAATGCATGGCAGACCTACTTTTACACGTGTTGTGTATTTAGTCGGTCCATTGTACTATTTACTATAAAATACAACCATGCGCATAACGCAGTATGGTGTCTATAGTAAACATTTGCTTTAGAGGCTGATAAGTACGGAGGGAACAGCATAGAGAACTTCCCTTTTATATTTGTGTCAGTAAAGCGGGTTATCCTTTTGTGCATAAAGAAATAAGACAAATAAGGAAGTCTTCAAGCCCAAGACTCTGATTAGCGAGTGGAAGTCGCTGAACCTTGAGTGAGGTCAGCGGTCGCTGAGTCTTGTATTATTCAGAGTGTCATGCAGGTATAGTCAAACAGCTATCACTGAATCTGATTTCAGATCACGAGCGGCGTTGACTCTATCATCAGTTACTTCTTTGACATCGTTGATGGTTCTGTATACATGAATTCTTTGTCTTTAGGGAGCGATACTTACGATACATAGCTTCTTGTAGTCTTTTATCAGGGACGATGAACAGGCTCAGCGAGTCCCTGACTTCGAACATGAATTACAGAGTGAAGCTTGGACAACAAGTGCTACCATTGAACAGACACAGTGATAATTCCTCAAGCTGAAATTTAAACTAAGTATCTACACTAAGCAAGGTCAGGGTCATCATTATTTCATCAGGTCTTAGAAGAGTTAGATACACTGCACTTTCTACACATGTCAAGTACACATTCCACCAAGTGAGATCATTTCCTCTCAACATCTAAGATCCGAACTTGGCCTCTTGATTGTCACCACATTCGCTTGTCCGGAATGCTTGTTCCATCTCTCGTATCCAACTCATACAAACGATCTAATCATCATCACCCTTAAACTCGGGTGGTTTAAAGCTTTGCAAGGTTTTGAAGGATCACATTTTCTCTGCGGGTCCTGCCACCAAAGTCACTACCCCATCGGCGGGTTCCCAATTTCGGTTCCCCTGGACCTTACCACCACATTCTCATCAATCGCCTCGAGTCTATGAATGTTGGCATACCTATCCTCTAAGACCTTTATGAAGTATTCTTATTGTTAGGGCATGGCTCGGTTAACGGCCCTCATCACTCGTTCCATAATCTAGGTTTTCACTATCACTTCCTTTATGATAGGGTCAGAAGTCTCTAGATTATGTTAATGTATGTGCTCTAACCTTCTACCCAACACATTATCTCAGGGTAAAGGTACGACTATCGTAGTCCCCGCCCCGGTTGATCGGCCGTAGATACCGTTGTGGCATGATCGCCTGGCCTATTACGGGTATTAACCATGTTTGTCTGCCATACACATTAGAATATAGATAAGAAACACGCTAAGAACAGAATGCAAGAAAACGTACTAATATATTATTCAATCATCAAGATAATAAGTTCCAATAAGATCCATGTAATAATATACTCATAATAGAACTATCTAAGTGTCATCATGAATATATTATACATAAGAATTCTTGTTATCAGTATTCCAACTTTCAATCGTTTATAATTCCGTTGACCCTAAAACTGGTAACTAGAGACAACTTTCAAAGCAAAATGAGAACACAAGGAAGATTTCTATACTTATCAAGGTCCAGGTCCCACTTTCAAAGATTTCACTAAACCTTTGAGGCCAAAATTAGAGCTTACTCAAGAAATAAAAATTAATTACCAGCGAAATTGTGATGGAAGTCAACAATCCAACTAAAACCCAACTTTTTCTAATTAGCCGGTGATCCATAGGCGGAAAATTCCATCACTGGAATTTAACTTTCTATTAGTAGCTTAAAAGCAATGTGTCTTGATGGCCAGATGATTCTGATTCTTAGTATATTGAACCTATAGATTCTTGAAGTACTTCTAACCCATAGAGTAATTATAGAGCGTTATCCTTTCAAGCAAGCTAATTATACAAGAAAACTCATATCACAATAAAATAGATTTATTGTTGACAAATTTACTGTTGAAAACCTTAACATACGAGTTTTATGATAATCCCTTTATCCCAAAAACATTGAAGGCTTCCATACTTAAGCATTAGGCAAATAACTTTAGTATTTCATAAATAAAATCAACTTGCATATTGTTTAAACAAAAAGTAATGCATGTGTTACTATTGGTTAAGGAATGAAAATTGATTGCAATTCTTCATGATGGTTGGAAGGGAAGAAGAGCCCACATTGAATCTCTTTAAACTTTGATTGGCATGTCATTGAATGGTAGTTGAATTTTGGTGGGTGTCCATGTCCACATTTGGGTGTTTTATACACAAAGATTTAACCTTTTAGTTGTGAAAAGACATAAAATTGTCGTCTACACCTAACTTTTTAGTAATTGTATCAAATGAATAATTGTAATTGATATACGTCCTTTAATGTATTGGTTTGGATAATGCATTTTTTAAAATAAGGAAAATCAAAATTCTAGACAAAGAGCATCTTCAAGACTACGTTTGGTACATGGGACATGATACGACAAGATTGGACAAAACTCACTGTCTTACGTTTTGACGTGGCATGGGACAGAATAAGAATTCATTATCCCACGTTTGGTGTGACATGGGACATGGACAAAAACTGAGACAATGTGGGACAACGTAGGACAAAAAGGGTTTTTTCACGTTATACCAAAATAGGTGGAACAACATGGGACAAGAATAGGCAGAACCCAAAATATTACTAATTAACTATTGTTTGATATATAACCTTAATATGATATTTGTTTTAGTAGTCACCACCACTAATTGTGATCGTCGCTCCCATCAGCAACCATCGTCGGCCAAGCTACTACCACCTGGTCCTCCACCTCCTCCTCACCACAACCATCGTCGACCGTTGACCACCATTGTTCACCGCCACCACTACTACCAATGTGGGCCACTTCACCTCTACCATGACCACCACCATCATTGGCTACGACTGCCATTGCCCACCACCACCACTCCTATCGCTAACTCCACTAGTATCGTTGACCATCACCACTACCTCTACTACATTGGTCACAAGTACCTTCACCACTGTCAACCGCCACTCTTGCTATTATCTACCATCTTCACGTTCTCCACGACCACCACTCGCCACCAACCACCACCGCCTATCGTCACTACAAGTAGTATCGTCATCTACCACCTCTATCATAACCAACACCACCGCCACCTCTACCATAACCATCACCATCAGTTATATCAATTTTTCATTCGAATTAGGTCCTATTATATATGCATGTATTTATGTTTTACTAAAATTGTGAAAACATTTATTAATTAGATTATTTACTTTATTTGTTTTAATTATAACTACTTAATTATATGTAAAATCAGCAAATAACTTTTTTTTTGGGAGGGGGGGACTTACCTAGTTTTGTCCTGTCGGTCCTAGTCATACCAAGTACCAGACAGACACTTGTTATATCCAGTCCTATCCAATCCTACTGTCTGAATCTCTAGCATTTGTCTAGTCCAATTTTGTTCAATCATATATGCGTACCTATTTTTATATATACTTTTGCTTCCCATACCATTTTCATTTTACTAAATTAAAATTTTATATAAAACTTCATAATGATAATTCCTATAAAAGATCATTTTGCATGTTGTTCTATATATATATTTTCTAACATCATAATAATTATTTTAAGTACGTGTATATATTGAATTTATCATTTAGAGTAATGCATTGTTTGGTAAAAATAAGCTAGCTTATAACCTGACTTATAAGCTAGCTTATTTTCTGTGTACATGTTTGGTAAAACCAAAAGTAGCTTATAAACTTATAAGCTAGCTTTTTGATAAGCTACTTTGAGTAACTTATGATAAGCTTTTTGTGACTTTTTCCAACTATACCCCTTATTAATAATTAACTATTATCAATTAAAATTATATATTAATTATTAATTATTATTAATAA
>LUCG01234587.1:0-13260 GCA_001633085.1 Carthamus tinctorius
CTCTATCTCTCTCTTCTTTTCCTTTTTTATTATTTTTATTTTAATTATTTAGATTGAGTTGAGAGTCTACGGGTGTGAATGGATTGGGTTAGATTGGGTTGGTTTGGGTAAGATAGTAAAAAGCTGATGTGACGATTGGGTTGATTGGCAATGCAGTCTATGGATGTGGATGGTCTAAGGGGGTGGGGATAGATTTCACCATAATAATAATATAAATGTTACTAATAAAGGTTAGAACATTAAAAGGGCTAGCGTATTAATACATGATGGTTATTCATTTATCACAACTTACCGAAATAGTTCAAATAGAGTTATAAATGAGATAATGTTTCATATTTTAACATTATCATAACTATTCATTTAACCTTATAGGGTATATATATTAGCATGTCCGGGCCAAAGCCCGACTAATCCCCGGCAATTTTGGGGGCTAAACATGGCCCACTTAAATGTCCCTAGATATACACACGTGAATGCTCGAACTCAGTTAAGGCGCTATGAACCCCCCGAGCGATAATCAATCCCCACAACACTGTTGACATCTTTGGACAACATTGCAACAGGTAAAAGTGTAGAATCATTCAAAGAAGGTGGCAGAAGTAATCGTTAATGACATTTTTATGCTTCATATGCAAGCAAAGGAATAAGAAACTTTACAAAAGGAAAATGAAGAGCGAGAAGGAGGTTGATTTAATTTCCCAAAAAAAAAAGTTAGGCCATTAGAAAGGGCTATGCTAGCTAGTACATAATGGTTATTTATTTATTAGTGCTTACGAAATAGTTAAATGGAGTAATAAATTAGACAATGTTTCTTAACATGAACATTATCCATACACTTACAAGAGATTTACTATTTTTTATATGATCAAAGACTGGATAATTAATATAATACACCAACAAATTCATTTATCTATGTAACATCCTGTCTACCTCAACAACAATATTGTCCGCTTTGCCCCACTGGTTCACGTTTTATTTCTGGCGACCTAGTGAGGACTTTCCAAGAGGTAACCCATCCTGGTACTACTCCCACCCTAGCACGCTTAACTGCAGCGTTCCAAGAACCTGCAGTCCATGTGGCCCNCAGCATCACTCATGTCCACGGCCGATATGAGATATGCCTAAGGTGTTACAAACACCCCTCCTCGGGACTCATCGCCCACGATGAGGTTTGCCCCATATTCCGAACGGCACAGGAGTGGCTCTGATGCCATCTGTAACATCTCGCCTACCTCAACAACAATATTGTCCGCTTTGCCTCACTGGCTCACGGTTTTGTTTCTGGCGACCTGGTGAGGACTTCCCAGGAGGTCACCCATCCTGGTACTACTCCCACCCTAGCACGCTTAACTGCAGCGTTCCTAGAACCTGCAGTCCATGTGGCCCCAAAATGCGTTGTTGTTAGGAAGACCAAGATATTACTTATAACACCCAACATCACTCCTGTCCATGGCCGATATGGGATATGCCTAAGGTGTTACAATCTATATCTTCGAAAATAAATAGTTAAATATGTTTTTTCTTTTTCTATCATAGTCCTCTTGAAAGCGATTTCGTTATGTAAAAGAATTATTATAAATAGAGAGACCGATATCTCAACACATCCTCCAGATATTACACTCACGTACAAAAATCCATCTCACAATTTTACACACTATTAAAAGAGAACAAGAAAACAAATAATGAAATCCTTAAAAGTGAATTTGATTGAGAGACTTTGAAACCAAAGTTGAACTCCCTTTAATAACCATGATCTCCATTTCGTCGATTCCTTCTGGCTCTCTTCACCTACGTGGAACATGCTTTCAACAAACTCTCAGTAAACTACAACTATTGTTGCGTTAATGATTTATACTTAACGCACACTTCATATGTACGTTGTATTCTTAAATATAAGAGTTATGTCTAATTGCATAAGATAGTATTAAATAAAAGAAGAAAGACAAGAACCAAATTTTAAGAGTTCTATTTGAATGCTAACATATAAATGGAGACATGTCGTAAACCATGCCTTTCGAACCAAAAGCAAGGCCCGTCTTCCAATCGAAAGAAAAGATGGGAATTAAAAACATAGCTTAATGAGTCACTGTTTCCGTTTAATATGTTTTAACATAAACACACACTCTTTTAGTAGATTATATGTTTTTAATCTTTCCTAACTCGTTCTTATGAAGGAATATAAACATGAAAAACAACTAGATCTTCATAATAGATAGCTTTGTTGTGATTATGAAGTTAGGTGAGAAGCGTTATGCAATAGAGATTTTTTCATTTATGAAATGGTTTTTGATTAAAAATTAAATTCTAATTTTTGTTGAAATTTTTGTTAGAGGTAAGTTCCCCTTATACCATACATGCAGATTCGACAGTTGTCCCAGATAAAATAACCATTCATTGAAATTTCATTACTAACATGTATCTTAGTTTGTAAGTCAAACACATGGATCCATCTTCTAGTAACGTTCCAAAGAAACTCAATTATCTGTCATGGGTATGGTGTTAATCGTTACATACAAAAATGTCCAAAAAAAAATAATTTATCAAGTACATGGATTCACTTCTAGAAGAATATAAAGGATTAAGACATCTTAATTTCGGAGGATCCTTTTTGCAATAATCATCATATTATTTGGGTATGGTGTTAATTGTTACATACAAGAACGTACGGAAATCCCTGCAAATATTTACACCAAACGCCTCCAATTTTTTTTGGTAAACTTGAGTTTAGGTGTGCTTACCAGACCGACTAATTTCTTAGATGACCATGAATGAATGAATGATCTATAGTCATCACAGGTAGATGCGATGAAGATGAAATTCCCACTATATCCCTTGAATCTTACCGTTATGCCACAACCCGGATATCATGTCTGTAAATATTTATTGCCATGCTTACAACAATTTATAATAAGATAACTTTTCTTTTTTCTTTTTTTTTTGATAAGGTTCACCTGGGTTTACCCAGACTACATCCTTGGTAATTTTTACCGAGAGATAAAGCATGCTCCCCTGAGATTAATACTCAGTGGCCCCTGGTTGCTCACCCCCGGATTCGAACTTGGGTGGGTTTTTCCCCAACACCAAGCCTTAACCAGTAGGTTGCCCCATTGGGGTTAAGATAACTTTTCTTCAATTTGGGGAAAATGATAAAGTTCAATATAAAACTTTTCTTCATTTGTAAATTTTTTTTGTAGCTCAACGGTCGGTAACATCTTGAGGGGGGCAGTGGATGGTATCCCTGTCTACTTGGGTTCAATTCGAGGGGGGAACAGAAGGCGACACCCCAGTTCATGAGTCGACCTTCGGGTCGTGCATGGGTGAGGCTATGGGCCGGTAACAGTTTCCATGATTGAGGTGATTAGTCGGGTGCCCGAATGGATCCCGGATACCTCACCGACTTCGATCGGGGCGTGTACATGTGTTTAACTGCCGTCCATAATTTTTTTTTTTTTTTGTGTTTTCATAAGTTAATATTAACTTTACATCAAAATCAAATATTTTCAAATACGTTCTCTACATTTAACTAAAATACATAAATAATACTCATTCTTTTGGGATAATCTATGCCCCTTGTGTCAAATGTACCCGGAGACAACACAACATATTTTTGTGGACGTTATATGTGACTGGTGGGCCTCGATATTGGCTAAAAATGACAATGTTTTCGAAGACCTTTTTGCCCAAAACAACAGTACCTCCACTAATCACATCATCAAGAACCTTGTGGTGACCCACGCTTACATCTGGAAGGTTTGGAGCGGCAGGAATAATATGGTGTTCAAAAACCAGGCTTTTAACTCCCATATGGTAGCTATGTGGTTTCGTTTCGTTCTAAAGTTGGAAGAAATGTTCCCTGGTCTAATTGGTGTTGTAACCCTCTGATGTAATTTCTGGTTTGTTTGCGAGTCTAGCGCCTTGCTAGTCCTCACTTTCAAAATATATTGTCGTTTTCAAAAAAAAATACTTGTTATTTTGGAACAACAAATTTATTAGAACATCGGGACTAGCCAGGAGCATGGCCGAAAGACTAGAAAGTCATAGAGACGATGGGTTACAACACCACTCCCACCGATTAAAAGAACTACCAACAGAACTCCTAGTACTAATCCAGTTAAAAGCAAGAGATTGGATATCGTTACCGAGCAGGTTCACCGAGACTTTGTTAAAAACGCAGTTGTTGCGTTCCCTCCAGACCCTCCAATGAAAAGCATGAAAAACAACATCTTTGAAGGAGTTAAATCTGTGATTCTGAGCAAATCCATAGCCGTTACCGTGATTGAAGAAATCTCCTTAGCAGGTTCAGTTCTCAGGCAAGACATCCCACCAAGCTTTAAACCTTGAAAATCTTGTTGTAGTTCGAAGAAACAATGGTCCCTAGTTTCAGGTTGATCGTTACAAAGAGCACATATGTCGTGCACCAAAGCGATCCCTCTCTTGAGTACGTTGACTTTCATCGGAAGTCTATCGCTTCTAGCTCTCCACATATGAATTATGACTGTTAAGAAGTTTGGCTCGTTTGTTCATTATTGTACAGTGTAGGGACCTCATTGTAATTGTATACTCTTTATATTGAATACGATACACGCAACCCTGATTACAGGTTTTCCACATATTCTCACATGGTATCAGAGCCACACAAAAAAAACCCTAGTTTGCGGGGAACTGCTTTGTTCCACAATGTGGGGAGGCCGCAGCTCCTCAGAGTCATATCGTCAATGGCTTTTCGAAGGGAAGCCACAGTAAAGGAACCAGTCGAGTGAAGTCCCCAGTTCCATTTGTCCTCCCAGTCACCGAGGCAGCGATGTTCGCAAAGGCTTTGAATCACCTCAAGACATTTATTTGTTAATGTCATACATTATTTTACAAAACAGATAATGTATTTAATTCTTTTTTTACACCGTTAAAAGACACTATAGTTTATTATAAATTGTATCTCATACATTAAAACTTATAACCATTTTAAATTTTAAACATGAATGATGTTAAATCTCATATAATTAAGATCTAAAGTTCTTTGATGAACATGTAAAATCTAATATAAGTACATTAAATTTTAACAAAATAGTTTTTATTTTAACTAGACCATGGCATCACATGCTCTAGAGGCCGGCGCTATCCAATATTCATTTATCACTGGATACAAATGTCAAACAATGACGACAAATTTTTTTTAATAAAATAGGACAATAAATAAGACTAACTTACCTTGTTCGTCAAATCCGTAAGGCTCAAGGACTCTACTTTCATAATAATCTTTATCTTTTGAGTACATTATTTTATAAAAATGTTTTGTTTATGTTTGTTAATACGATTATCAAATATACATTTGCTTACTAATCTATTTGTGGTGAACATTCTTATTTATAAAATAGTTATATTTTAACTTATGATTTTGATAACATTCTCGTGTTTTAATAAATACATGATAATTTAGGTTAACACAAGGTTTTAAATAGCGTAAGGCGTGACGTAACGGATTGACAGCAATGCTGAGCCTCAAGCGCATTAAAAGTCATGCACGATGTAGTCATGACGCTTTAAGGCGTGACTTATCGTGACAAATTTCTATATCTTATGTAATATTATATACATAAATATATGTTTTCTAAATTAAGTTCTATATTAAAAACTAAGTAAAACTCAATGAATCTATGATAATATAAAATCTAAGTTAAGTTATATGGTAAAAACTAATTGTTCAATTTGGACTTTTATGATGATTTATGCATGAAACAGATTGCCAACGGGATGCATACAACTTTTTGGACAGCTCGTTGGAAGGGCCCAGATACGTTTAAAAATCGTTCTCCTAGACTTTTTGCGCTAGAAAATGAAAAACGAGCAACGGTGACGGATAGGATCAAATCTGGATTTTGTTGGAAGTGGCGAAGGCCCATTAGAGGTGGTAGCGAGGAGGAGGAGCTGATTCTATTAAAAGAAACGTTAAAAAACTGTATGTTGTCTAGTTAATCAGAAGAATGGAAATGGAGACCTGACCCAAAGGTGGGCTTTTTGTTGGCCCGATGAAATGTCTTCTAGAAAACCCCTACCTAGGAGAGGGTGTAAAAGCTACAAGATGGAATTCCTTGACTCCTTCTAGAGTTAATATTTTCATGTGGAGAGCAATGCAACATAAAAATCCTACAAGAGTAAATTTGAACAATTTGAACCTAGATATTGACTCCATTCTTTTGTCCAGTGTGCGGTTCAGCTTGACCCATGTAATTAAAAAAATTCTAATAATATAATATGTTAATTAGTACAAACAAGATAATAAAAAAATAAAAATATTATAATTTATTGATTGAAATAATATAAAATTGATTATTATACATATACTATAAATTTAGAGCTTGTTAACAAAAATTTTAAAAAAAAAATCTACATTAATTTATGATTTAAATTAATATACATATAATAAAATAAAAATAACATTGAACAACTTCATATATCCTAAGTAATAAGTAATTTTAAAAGAATATAATTAATAATTAGAGTAAATATTTTTTATTAATATATTTAACATGTTTTAATTTATCAATGAAAAAAGTATAACTTTAATTCTTTATATTGTTTTATTACTAAACATATAATTTAATTAATAACATTTGAAAATAATTGATAATTATAATTAATATATAGTGTATAATTTAATTTAATTAATAATTAATTTTAGTTATTATAATTCATATATATTTATAATTAATATTTATTTTTAATTAATAATAGTTAAGGAGTAATAATAAGAGATATATTGGAAAAATCACAAAAAGCTCCTCAAACGTTACTTCAATAGCGTTCTTGTAAGCTAGTTTGTTTTCATCGAAACATGTATCCAAGTAAACTAGTTTATTTTCGGAAAACATAGTTTGGCACAAGGCAGCACTGGCGTTGGGAAAATTAAGCAAAGGAAACTTAGGAAATTTAGTGTACTATAGTTCAAATAATAATGTCTAATCCGGTTCAATCTTGGTTTGGTTTGAACTATTTTAAATAATACGTTATTATTAACGATCACATATTAGTAGTTACCATATCATTATTCATTTAATGGTTAGGACCAAATAACCCATCTCTAGAGAAATGCACTTAATCACATTTAGGAGTATGATAAAGGAAGCCATAGATAACTTAAAATGAAATCAATTTGAGACTTAATTTTTTGCAGGAGGCAATGGTTAGAACAATATATCTTTAACCCCATCTTACAATGGTTGAAGCCCATGTAAGACCAGCACCATAGCCAGCAGTCATGATGGTTTCACCTTGCTTCACTCGCCCACTTCGGACGGCTTCGTCTAATGCCAACGGAATGGAAGCAGCACTTGTGTTACCATAATTTTCCAAATTAGATATCACTTTCTCCTTTGGGAATTCTAGTTCTACTGCTATACGATCAATGATTCTCTGGTTAGCCTGCAAAAATCACACCCCACAAGGAGCTCACAATGTATAGTTAATTATGAACTAATTAATTAAAACAATGTATAGATATTATATATACCTGATGGAGTAGTAACCAATCCATGTCTGATAGCTTGAGACCAGCCTTTGCTAATGAAGCCCCAATAGTTTGTGGCACAGCGTCAACAGCAAAGCGAAAAACCTCTGGTCCATTCATATGAATATTTGAAATAGATGGGTGTGTATTTGTTTCATTATGATTTATACCTGAATTCAAGTGCCTATATATGGAATGGAAAAGAAAACATTCAATAAAGCTCAAAGCTTGGCGAAATTTCAAATATCTATACTAGTCAGAGCATCTCTAACAGCTATGCATTTACTCTACTTTATCAATCTTAACTTTAATTATATTAATAAAATACAGTTTCTCTCTCCTACGCATCCAATTTCAATATCTTCTATATTCGTGGAAAAAAAAATATTATGTTATTTCTCTCTTTTCTATGAAGTTTTAAAGATTTCTTTAAATTTAAAGATTTTTACAATCTCTCACATCTTTTCTCTATCTTAGCGTACAAGATTTTTTTTTTGTCAAAATCCCTTCTTTTTCTTAACATAGTTATTAGAGATGCTCTTAGTGGTGGGGTGGGGCTTAACCTGTTGCCATTCCCATCAGTATGCAGGTCAAAACCGAATATACCATCCTCCTTACTATCACATGCCTGCAATGAGTGATGTTTATTTAGTAATATATAGCAATCAATAATTTACTAGATGGATGAGCTCTTGGTGTAGTATAACTCCAAGAAGGTGTGGGTAAGTCTTCTGTAATCCTTGGTTCTCCTTTGGTTCTAGCCTCTCGCTAGGCCCTATTTTTGCTTAATAAAATTGGTCTATTTCTCGCCCTTAAATAAAAAGATGCAAGAGCGCTCTAGCTAACGCATAAATTAATTAACCTGGACCAAGATAGCACCAGCACCGTCCCCAAAAAGAACGCAGGTCCTCTTATCCGTCCAATCAAGATAACGAGATATACAATCAGCTCCAATCACAAGAACATTATTGAAACCACCTCCTGTAACAACGGGTTCACAATGTTAATGAAAATCAATATATATCATCTCAAAAGTCGTCATCTTGGATAAAAGAAAACAATCTTTTTACCCCGAATATGGAAGGAAGCCGAGACTAGGCCTATTACAAATCCACTACAGGCGGCTCTGATGTCAAATGCGGGCGGATTGCTTTTACATCCAAGCTTTTCTTGAACCTTAATTTCATATATAGAAATAAGGAAACAATAGTAAATAACCTCAACCAAGAAAGAAAGAGTTTAAGCCATTATATATGTATATGTTACATAAAGGGGAGCTTATGTTGCATTGAGCCTCTACTATACCCTTGAAAATATTTCTTGAAATATATGAAATCATATAAATTTTAATCACCATTGGAGCACCACCAAGTAGGTCATCTAGGGTTGATGAACATAATAAGATTAGATCCACATCATCAGGTTCAACCTCTGCCATTTGAAGGGCTTTTTTAGATGCTTCTACAGCTAGACTTGTCATGCTTTCCTTACCTGTATGGTAAGCAGACAAGTTTCCCACATGTCGCACAATCTTATACTTAAAATAAGTTAAGCCACTTTTTTTATAATCATGAGATAGATATGGTAAATCGGGTAAACTTGACTTTGGGCTGAAACGTTTTTGTGAAATAGTTGAAACACGACAAATATCCAAACAGAAGAAAAAAATAACCTGAAAGAATTCGTCGATTGCGAATTCCTGTTCGACTAAATATCCATTCATCACTAGTATCAACAATCTTAGCAAGATCATCGTTAGAAACCTGCAAATTTGGTAAAGCTGACCCACACCCAACTAGTTTGCAGCCCTTGCTAATAAACCTGGTTTACAACACATATTGAAACATATAAACCTTCAAATTTGCAAATCATGCTTGAAAATGAATTCTTTATGTCCACAAAAAATGCAATAATTAACGATACAAATACATAAAATGAAACTGTTTAGTGTGTATTATACCAAACGTCCTCTAATACCCTTGAAGAAAAATATAAATAAATAAACATAGTATATTGACTACTGAGACTAACTTTAGTAATGTAAGGAGTCTTTATAAGTACGGTAAATGTCTAAATTGGGAGAGTTAGATTTGTAACCCAGTGAACGCCTTTCTTTCTTGTAATACTCTAGCTTCTCGCTAGTCTTTCTCAATAAAATCTTTTCTTTAATTTGCGGTAAAAAAAATTAAAGATGAAGAAAAAATATGTGTTTAATTGGTGTTCTATCTAGAGTGGTGAAAAAAAAAATTTAGTTGAGAGGAGTTCTTTTTAGCTTCTAGAATTAAGGAAAAGCTATGAGAAAAATGCTTTCTTGATGATATTTGTTCTCTTTTTAGCTTCTAGAATTGGTGTTCTGTGGCGTGCCTAGTTTTATTGGATATTGTTCAAGTCTACAGTTTGGATGTTAGTTATAAACTTCTGCTACACTCTACTATTCTAATAGAAGTTTATAACTTAATATGCAAGTAAACTTGAACAATCTGCAATAAAACTAGCCATGCAATCAAATGGGAGAGAACTCATAGTTTAATCACTGTCAAACGAAGTCAAACCTAAGTTACGAGATCAAGAATTATCAAGATGTGCTAAATAAAGCTTTATATCCACACATGAAGAATGAACATACCCATAAAGTTTTATGAACAAGAAAATTAGAAAACAAACAAACAAACAAACAAACAAAAACATAACAGATGGAAGCAAAACCTAGGCGCTCGAGAATTGCAACAACAACGAACCCCTTTGGAAACAATGTTAGAAGTATAGAAAGCAGATCCATTTGTACTAACAGATGATGAAATCTTCATAGTTGGCGGTGCTAAAAAAGCAAATGGCTTTACAATTTACAAATTAAGCAATAAATATTAACCTTTTAAGCTAAGTTTCAGTCTCCTTAAATAGCTAGGTTTGATTGGTGAATGAAAAATAATTATGGGGAACTAATTAATACATGGTTTTTACTAACCTCTTTTGCTGTCTCAAGGTGACTGGAATAAGATATATATGTATATATAGATAGAGGAAATCTAAAAAAAATTGAAAATCCAAGAACCCCCGTGCAGCCTCTATCTGGAGTGTATGCACTAAGTTGTCACGATATCCCTTATTGGCAATCTATTAAGTATCTTGATGATTTAATAAATTCATATTAAGGTCAAAAACGTTGTTCCGAAAACACAAACGAAGGTGATTTTGAAGTCATTATTTTTTTAAATATTACATCTTAGCCTTAGATCTCATTCAAACGGTTATTAGAATTTCATTTGCTCTTAGATGCTACCTTTTCATTTTTTAATGTATAGAATTTTATGTAATAAATTTTATTCTTGTTAATTGTATTTTATATAAATAAGAAATGATAAGATGCTTTAGTTTTGTAGTTTAGTTTTGTGATTTGGGTTTTTATGAGATTAGTCATTTTCGTAAGGCTAGGTGCATTGTGAATATTTGTTGTGTGCTTCTTGTGCAAGCTTCGGTGTTAGTCATATTTTTTGCATGTGAATGTTTGGTTTGTTTCATTAAAATATGTAGTTCTATTGATAATTTGGAGTTCTCATATAGAGGTTTGATGGTTTTTATGAATGATCGATATTTTATTTACTACTAAACGTGTAAGGCATACCGAAGGATGTTTATGGAGGAATTTTCTGCCAAAAATATTTTCGATGAATTTCTAATAAATCTTTGATGAAACTTTAGAAAAGTAAAAACAAGTCAACACACAAATCTACCACAAATCATTAAGGGATATGTCTTTATAGCTAGGTCTCACCAAATAATGTATTGCACATTATATTATTAAATGTTTAAAAATAATTAGAGATATCATAAATGTTATTAAAAGAACTTAGGCCATTAGAAGAAGGCTAGCTACCTAATATGTGGTGGGTATTTATGAAAACTTCAACGAATTCCAAGCTGTTCGGTTTTCAATTTTTCGGTTTTCGGTTTTTTGGTTTTTATTTTTGATTCGGTTTTAAAAAAGAATGGTGAAATGGTTTGTTTTTCGGTCTTCGGTCTTCGTTTTCGGTTTTTGGTTTTCGATTATCTTCCATATTTTCAACTTGTCAATTTCTTATAATTTGTTCAAAAAACATGTTTAATTTCTTAAAAATCAATTTGTTAAATATAGAGTATGAAATCAAAAATTAAAAGTCTAATAAATTAATAATTCAATAATTATAAGGCCTATAAAAGTACAAAATAATAAAATTAAATTAGTTTACAAATCGTTAAAATACAAACCAGATGTTTGAGGCATTAGGATTGCTAGTTTCGTAAAAGATCAAGGGAGAAATCGATAGTTTATATATATAATATAATATTTTCGGTTCGGTTCGGTTCGGTTTTTTCGGTTCGGTTTTGGAGCCAAAACCGAAACCGAACCATTTGGTCTTTCAGTTTCGGTTCGATTTTTTGTTTTTTTATTGGTTTTCGATTTTTCGGTTTCAGTTTTTCGGTTTTTGCTCTCCCTTCCATTTAACCTACTGTTGGGCACCTTCAAGTTGCTGGGGTATCTCACTTAATATTTAATGGGCCTGTAGCCCAAATCTACTTTAATTTTTTAACATAGAGAGGAGAAAAGATGGAAACAAATTGTAATGTTGTTTTGATTTTGAAAAAATATTCTAATTTATCACTGATGTTTTATTGGATAAAATGTAGAGTAATAAAACTGTTTGTTTTTATTGAAATTGAATATAGGTTTATTTTAAAGATTTTGAATTTAAACTTTGCATCCCTGAAAACTTTCGAAATATCATTTGGAGATACTCTAAGATTGATCATTAGCCTTCAACCCTATTTCCATTGTTTGATTAGTGCCACATAATTTTTTTCCTCTAACCCAACCTAACATTCATCCCCTCAACCATTCCATTTGGAAAAACAAAAAGAATATTTTTTCAAACAAAATCAAAAGTCAGCCAACCCAATTTGAACATGATCATGAACCAGCCATCTCAATCAACCATCTCAACTAGCCCTTTAGACGATGGTGTTGGCTGACCAACACCTAAGTGGCATCAACCAGTGGGTTGGATGTGGTTGATGGAATGCACCCTTAGGCCATGAGTACCGCTACCCTTTGAACCCTCTGAATCCTAATGCCACCTTAACGCCACATTAACGTTTTCCCTTTCCTACCCTTCTGGTCCTTCAGAGATACTCTAAGCAGTGATTAAATGCACCCTTAGACCATGAGTATCGCTATCCTCTGAACCCTAATCCACCACCTCAGCATAACGTTAGTTTTTTCTCTTTCCTACCTCCTTATCCTAAAGTGGAGTACCACTATCTTAACTACCTTAATTTTTTCCCCACTTTTTTAGTTTTTTATTTATACATGTAGGTGTTTTAGTAAAATAAAATATTCATATATTATTTATTAAATAAAAACAAGATAAATAATAAAAATTTATAACATTCATTAAAAATTACAAAACACTAAAATCTAATATTAATAATTATGTAATTTTCTAATTCTCTTAGGTGGCGTTTGGTTCACTGAAATGTTTTTGAAGGAATTGGAATCCTGCAGGAATTAGAATCCTGAAGGAATTGGAATCCAATTCCAAATTCTGTTTGGTTGGCAGAAAATGGAATTGGAATCCAATTCCATAATTTGTTTGGTTGGTAGAAATGTCTGCTGCAATTGGAATTCAGATATGTAAAATGATAGAATTACCCTCCTTTTATTTTTTTTATTTTACTTTAGTTTGTTTTATAGGTCATATGTAAAAGTATATTATATATATATA
>LUCG01234649.1:0-11407 GCA_001633085.1 Carthamus tinctorius
CGGTCAATAAAGACGGTTTTGACCGGTTACGGTGGACGCGATCACGGAAGATTGACGCGATTCATGGGAGGGTAGATATTATTAAAGGGGGGACCACGGTCAAAGCCGCATTTATTGACCGGATGGGTGGTTGAGATTACTTCTCTACTTCTCATTTTTTTAGGCTTCTCATTTGAACCTAATAATATATATATATATATATATAGAGAGAGAGAGAGAGAGAGGAAAGNTCCTAGTAAATGTTAGGTCATTACATAGATACACACGAACAAACACGCAAGTACAAGAAAAGGATAGCTCAAGATTAATTGCATTCTAATATTTTTTTTTTCATATTTATAATATCTATATGGAACTTTGCTATTGTATATATAGAATTTAAAAATCTATCATTTTGTGTATTAAAGTTCTAAAACCAATCTGTTAGAACCAAATTGTCGTAATTAGTAAAAGTTTTATAAAGTCACTTTTTATACTTAATGGACTAAATGGGCTTGGGCTTGATTGTAATTTGGACACCTATTTAAAGGAGTCTTGGCTAGGGTTAGAAAATAGCAAATTCAATGAGAGTCGTTTGAAGGTGTATGTGTGTGTGTTTCTTGTAAACCATTTGAGAGCTCTTCTAATAATGCAAGTAAACACATGATTTCTCATTGAATCCTTCTATCTTTCTTTGAATCTTGCTGATCTGGGCTAACACAATCAAATAATGTACAAATTTACCTTTTCATCGGGTAGTTTATACTTTTAATGGGTTTGGAGTTGAGCTTTTTATGAATTTGAAAATCCAGTAAGGAATTTCTGTTTTATTAAATTTAAATTAAAAATACAGGCTACCGGATGAAAAGGTAGATTTGTATATTATTTGGTAGTTTAAGAATTCGGATACACTAAATGATAGATTTTTAAGTATGGTACATAATACAATAGCAAAATTAATGTGATAATTTGTATAAATTTTCGGGAACTAAACCCTTATACTTTTAATAGCCACTGTATACAATCTTTTAGATGACTAAGTTCATAAGGTCCAATAATACTCTTTTTTATGAACATTGATATGAAGGTTTAGAACTTTAGATGCTGTTACTAATTTAGGATAGAAATCAATGGTGCCAAATTTTTAAGTGTCAACCTATCTAACCAATGAAATGATAATAACTGAGATTTTTATATATTTTTTATTTATTTTATTCTCTTTCTGATGACGTGTATTCATCTGATTGATAGACATAAATGACACATGCATGAAAATTTAGCATAGGTGATTTTTATCCACTAACTTACTACTTTGAATACAAATTGTGTTCTCAAGTTCTTTAGAAGAAAGAAAGGACTCAAAGGAGAGGGTTTGGAAGGGTTTGGAAGGATACATTTTCTTTTCTCTTAAAACACCATCGTTCCGAAAGTGTGATGATTTGAAACGATAACTTTCTTCTTTCCTTTCTTTTCCTTAATTTTAAAATTCGAGAACATTGCGTTTCTCCGACAAAAAAAGTAAATGCGATGAATTTTCATAATGTATTTTTTTTAAACATGATTTGTTTAACATTATAATGTATCAATTAAATATTATACTTAGATTTATATGCTTAATTTTTTCTGTTTCATGGTAAGAGTAAGATAATGATGAACGATGAAGTCAATGTAGGAAAAGTATCATTGTTATTTTACTTCTTTTATCTGACAATAGCTTGTTCCAAATAAGCAATGGAACATAAAATAAACCTAAAATAAAGGAAAACAAAAGAACTTTGGCATGGTTGATAAGCTGGTGCTTGCTAAGATTTTGTTTTGTTTCAAATTTTTAAATAAATTCCATTTCTTATTTAACCTTTAATTTCACAATGTTCTTCTCCAAACTTTCTTAATAGTTAAGGTTGTAAGTTTCTACCATTGTTGGAAGTTCCAAATCTTGCATTTTAATTTTAACAACCGATAACGATTAACCCAAGCCCCACTACAACCGTCGAAAGGGTCTAGCGGATGTGGAACCCAAATCCATCAGCAACAAAGTCTCAAGAGGATGACGATGATTCATGGGAGGTGAAAGCCTTTGCGGAAGACACGAAGAATGTCATGGGGACCACATGGCCGCCACGGTCCTACACTTGCACGTTTTGCAAGAGAGAATTCCGATCCGCTCAGGCTCTGGGAGGTCACATGAACGTGCACCGCCGCGATAGGGCTCGGCTCCACCAATCCCAACCTAACTTGAGAAACCCTAATCTATCTTCTTCTAGCACCTCTTCCACTCTCTTGATTCCAACTCAAGAACTTGTTACAAATGGTGGCTTATGTCTTCTCTACTCTATACCTAACCCTAATTCCATTTTCAAGACTTCATCTTTAAATACTATGAAAAGTACTAACCCTCCTACTCTTTTCTCCATTGCACCTCATTCCAATACCGATAACTTGATGGCAACCATGGCTTCTGACACCTTCAATTCTCCCCGCTCTAATTCCAACAACACGGAACCATCGACACCGACAAACTATAAAAGCAACGCAAAAGTTAGCGTCGATAAGAAAAGGAAGAAGGCTGATTCGGGAGTTGAAGGTATCGATTTAGAGCTTCGTCTAGGATGTAGCTCGATGGCGTCTTGAACTTGAAACACATACATGGTGTGTTTTTTTGTGTGAATGCATGTGTGTTTTTTTTTTCCTATTGTTGTTCACAAGCTTTAATTTTTCTTCTGATTTCATTTGAAAAGGTTTGATTTTTTGATTTGTTGTTCATGAGATTATAAAAGGATATTGTATATTAAGAAGAAATAGAGGAATTTTTAGTTGAATAAGGAAGGGACAATTTCAAGGCAAAATAAATTGATGAAAGAAATGCTTCAAGCTAAGTAAATGCATTTTCTAGTGCAAGATCATTTCATGGAGAAATCTCTGATCATGTATTATCTGCAATGCATCTTATTAATTTTCTTGTTATCATGAATTGAAGAATAATTAAATATCATATAATAATTATCATAGTATTAGATGGTTCTTATCGATTTTTAAATGGGGAAAGGTTCATGAACATTGATAGGAAAAAAATCTTACATCACAAACAATATCATCAACAATTAGTAACTATATATGTTAAAGAGACGAATTAACAAGTAAATTTATGATTTATGAAAAAAGTAACCTCTTAAACACTATATTATTCTTTTTAACAAAATAAGAAATTATTACCCTTTTTTAAATTTCAAAGAATTTTATCATGGTAAACATAATTTAATTTAGATGTAAGATGAGTGCATATAGGGAGTGTTTGGTTTGTACACAGGATATAACATGTTAAGATTGAAGGATTTAGCCGCTAGGATAAAAGGAATCTCTGATGTCTAAGGTAGACCAAGTCCTTGGCCTTAACCTCGAGTTTAATGCCGATCCTCACCCTATACCTCTTTTAGTATACTACCTCCAACCATACGGCTAATGTTGGAACCCGGGCCCCATACATCCGGACCCAAACATCCCCCCCCCCCNCTACGTACGCATGCATGAAAGAGGATTCGAACTTGAGACCTTGCTTTGATACCAACTGTTAGGATCCAAGGATTTAACCACTATGACAAAAAGAATCCCTGGTGTCCAAGGTGCCACCCTTAATCTTTATAGACCAAGACACAACGGTTTCCTCGGCTTCCCCATGCATTTGATGCCGGAGCCCGCCAACCTGCCGGCAGGCGTAGCGGAGCTCGCCGGCAGCCCGCCAGCCCAGGCCTTCCGCTACCAACGACGTTAGTCTAGATATAGTTTGAAATTAACACCCCCTTCCAAAAATAAAAAAATAGAGGTGGCTTTTAAAATGTATTGTTAGCAACACTGTAAACATTAATTGGGGTAAGTGTTATTTTTCCCACTTATCAAGTTAAATCTTGGTCTTTACTAGGTTTTTTACCAAGTAAGATTTTCGATCATTGTTAAGATCATCCAATAAGGTAACAACACCGGATAAACATTATCCAATAAGCGTTTAATAAACTATCCTAATTAAACCAAAACTATGTAGATAGCTATATATAGAGTGATGCATGTGAGTAGACTTATGTAGATAGGTTTGGAAGTAAATGATGGTAGAGAAGACATCATTGGTCCCCTCATTTATAATTTTGATTTTTAAAATTTAAGTGTTGAGTATGTTGTTATTATTTGAAAAATGGTGAAAAACTTTAGCAAAAGAAAATATAAGCATGTAAGGCTATGCGTACCGCATGCCTAGGCTCAACGGGCTCAACAGGCTGAGCGGGCTGCGGTACGCAAGCATGGAGATCGGCGGGTTCCTGGTTCACGCGGGTTGGCCACACCGCTCTTTTATGTATGTTGTGTGTGTATGTTGTGTGTGAGAGGATTGGGAGAATTGAGCTACGGGTTGTAGAGGGTTGCAGAGGGTTGTAAGAGGGTTAAGAGAGGATTGGAGAAAAGCTAATGTGTCAGCTGATGTGGCATGTTAAGTTAGGAGGGTTGGGAGGATTGGGGTACTGATAGTGCCATCTTTTATAATCCTCTCAGCACATAGCTGGCTACTAGCTAGAATTTTGTTTTGTCTCATTTCTTATTTAACTTTCTTCACATTTCATCTTCAAACATTCTCCACCCTTTATTTGTTTCCACCATTGCACACACTGGTTGCTGATCTTCTTCTCATTTAATCTTGTCAACAACCACCAATTAAGCCTAGCTAGCTCCACCACCATCCCCGACCGACACGGTAGGCCTCGTGGATGTGGAATCCTAATCCATCGACGGCGAACTCACAAGACGAAGATGATGATGATTCATGGGAGGCGAAAGCCTTTGCAAAAGACAGCGGAAATGTCATGGGTGCCACTTGGCCGCCGCGGTCATACACTTGCACGTTTTGCAGAAGGGAATTCCGGTCGGCTCAGGCTCTAGGCGGTCACATGAATGTGCACCGCCACGATAGGGCTCGGCTCCACCAATCCCAGCCTAACCCGGAAATTCCTAATTTATCCCTAACTCAAGAAAGTGTTGCAAATAGTGGTTTATGCATTCTCTACTCTTTGCCTAACTACCCTAATGCAATTTTAAGCCATTCATCTTTGAATAAGGTTAAAGGTAAATGTTATATACTTTCTATCCTCTCTCCATTTCACCTCATCTTCGATCAATTAACGATAATTCCTTGAAATTTTTGGCAGCCGAGGCTCCTCATTGCTTCGATTCTTCGCTCATCGAAGCTTCAACTTCAAGAAATCGAGAAAACAACCAAAAATTTATTCTTGACAACACGAGAGAAAAGGCGGATTCATCAATTGAAGGTATCGATCTAGAGCTTCGTCTAGGAAGCAAGTCAACGGTTTCTTGAAACACATATATAGGTGTGTGTGCTTGATTATGTGTTTCTTTCTTGTTCTTGTTTTGAAGCTTGAATCTTTTTGCTTTTTCATCTAAAAAAGATTTGATTTATTTTTCTTATTTGTTATTTTGATCATTGAAGGATATTGTATATTGAAAGAAGAAGTAGAGAGATCCATTTTTTTAATTGAATAATGAAGGGATAATTCGAGGTAAATAAAATGATTATAAAAAAGCTTATTTATATCAATGGAGTATCGCTTTCTTGTGCATTATATCATCATCTGGATCAGAATTATTTGGTATGCAATTTATATTCACTGTTACATCGAATAATAATTAAAATAAAATAATAATCATAAAGGTTATTAGTAATGGTAATTAATAGTTTTCTTTTTCTAATCAATTTGTAAATACAAGGAATCAGTTCTGTTTTTTATCAATTAACATATTATGTATATCTAAGAATATTATTATATGACCCTAACGCCGTGCGTAACGGTGACTCAGATTGAGCGGGCTTGAACCCGCCGGGCTCAGCTGGTTCGGCGGCCCTTAGAGGGTTGCCCACACCGCTTCATCGTTTCAGGCGGCTTGGTGCTCGTGTGTGTGTGTTTTATATAATAAAAGTGAGAGGGTTGGGAGGGTTGGGTACTAATCAAAGAGAGTTTCAGAGGGTTAATGGAAGGGTTGGAAAAAAGCTGATGTGACATGGGGTTGGAAGGGTTAGATACCGGTAGCCTAAATGACCAAATCATGTCTTTTGGTAGATAAATTCATAAAAGCTACCTAGGTGTCTTCATTTCCCCCTCTGTCTAGTAATTTCCGACTAACTTTGTATGTAAAAGTTTAATCATTTGAGAACTCTTTGAATTGTAAGATCTGTAAGATCCATTATAAACCATAAGTTTTAATTAACGAGTTTTAACGATTTATTTAGTTAGCTTAGGGAGGTTTAGTAATTAATTATTGTCCATCAATTAAAGTGTTATTGATTCTTTATGGATTGATCATATCCCAAATTAAGCAGATTAATACGTATATTTTTCTTATCTTTGATTTTATGAAATCATTAAAACATATCAAAGTGGTGTCTTAAATTATTGTAAACCCTATAGTAGGCGTATTCTAGTATCTTGTTTTTTTTTTTTTTTTTTGCATATCAGTTGTGAAGATGAACTTGATGAAGAAGAGCTTGCAGAAAGGTTACCCCTAGAGCAAAGTAAGCATGTTTGATTTAATATATTGTATAAATCTGAAGTGTTAATATTATTGTGGAATTAAATCTTAAATATACTACAAAAATTATCACCCTTTTTTTGTTTGTTATCAAAAGTTATCACCCTTTTAAAATCTAAATTCAGGGCCAAACTCGAGGGTGTGTGTCGGTGATGCCGCCACACAGGCCTCTAGATATTCTATGAGCCATTTTTAGAATAAATTATGGATTTGGTCTATGTGGTTTACACTATCAACCCACAGTGGACCGAAAATCAAAATAAACTTATTTTAAAACTTAGAAACGAAATCAACATGGTTTAAACCCAAAATCGAGAATGAAATGAGAACCCAAATTTAAAGCTATGAAGGAACTTGAAATCAAAGATGCATGTAGAGCAACAATTTGATCTAGATGTAGATTCGAAGTAAGAGATTATAATAACCGAGGTTGATGAATTTACCGATTTAATTAATTATAGTAAAGTTTGAGGGCCAACTATGTCATTTATTGAAACTTAAAAGAGGTTTGGGCTTAGACTATATGGGAAATATAGACATGGGCCTGGCCCATGGTATTTAAGAGTGATTGGTAGGGGTTTTTGCCATTTACGGCAAAAATCATCTTCCCAAACTGGTGTGTGTGTGTGCGTATTTTGGAGAAGGAAGGAAACCAGAGAAAAAGCTATTTCATCATCATCTATTATTAGATCTTCTTTTGGGGGTAAGATTTCATAATCTTTGGTCCTTAATGTATTAGGAAACCATCATAGACTTTATTTTAGTGTTTGATCAAATGTTTAAGTTATTTTGGGGGTAGTATTCGAAGAACTCTGGCATCCCCATGTTTTCCTTGAGAAATCCGACTCGGGATATACCAGGAATCCGATTCGGACTTTACCCAGAAATCTGACTCGGATTTCCTCCCCGAAATCCGACTCGGATAATTGAGAAGTCCGACTTGGGATTTCCTCCCAGAAGTCCGACTCGGATAATTGAGAAGTCCGACTCGGGATTTCCTCCCCGAAATCCGACTCGGATAATTGAGAACTCCGACTCGGGATTTTCGCCTGAAATCCGACTCGGATAATTGAGAAATCCGACTTGGATTGTGTAATCCCGTGACCAGGGGTTTCTAAGTCTGCCTAGGGAGACATTACCTTATGGGTTTAGCCGTTTCCTAAGGAAGGTTTGTGATGTTTAAATCAGTTGCTGATCCACTAGGCGAGCGTTAGTGTGGTGTTTGGATATCGGAGATAGGCTCATGTGAGTTCCCTTGACAAACCTTTTATAACTGAAAATGTTTTACTGAAACTATTTTTATCGAAGTGCGATAGTGTTGAATTCTTGAATAACTGCATTTATGATGCTTATATTAAATGATTTCTAACGATTGATTGTGGTGGTAGCTAGCAAAGTGAACATTGGATACCTTGGAACGGTGAGTCCATTGGAAGTTTATTTGGGTACCTTGGACCGGTGTATGTTCCAATGGAGTTTATTTAGGGAGTCTGCGGCTGGCCCCACTCTAACGTCACGGCGTGACGGTTTCTTTGTCCACGTTGAACCACTGGCATTTTCATTATATATATATATATATATATATATATAATTGNAGGGAATTCACTGGACCTTATGGTCTAACCCTCGCTTTCAAAATATTTTTAAACATTTTCAGGGATTGTGCGTGACAACGGGAAGGGTAAGGAGAAGGCACACGGTTAGACGACAAGCCATTCTCAATTTTAGTTAGTTAATACTTTAGTCAATTAGATCATATATCAGCTCTGGAGGGTTGTTCCACTAGCACTACTCTATAGACCTGTCTTTATGAACTGATGTATTAGGCTTAAGGCCAAACTTTGAGTTTTATGTTAATTTACGCTGTGTTAGATCACTGTGATGGTTTACATTATTGATTACTATATATGTGGGATTTGGGTCGTTACAGAGATGGAGGTCGATTTAATCATATGATCGACCCAATTTACTCCTGCCTCAACTTGCTTCTTAAGGGACCTAATCCCTGTTTTCCGTTGCTCTTCTAGGTTTCACATTGTTTAAGAAACGGTTTGACGTTGTGGTAAATGGTTGTGACAGTGAAGGTCAGGGTGTGGCTAGGAAATTGGAGATGGATTTCAGCAGGGTGGGGGAAGGTTTCACGGAGACGACATTTTGTGTGTGTATATAATAAGATAATATCAAAAAATATTTTTATTTTTTATTAAGGAAAAGACAAAACAAATAATAAATATTCAAAATGTCTTTTTGAATTAACTGACTTTGTTAGGAGGGATCAAAAGTTTGCAAAAATACTAACCAGGAGTCCATTCGTGTATTTATTCTAATTTTAGAACTACCGTAGGTAAAAAAAAATATAACCATATAAACCAAATCCATAATTTTCTTTGCATTTATTTATAATAAAGTTAGTACGTAGAGAAATTATTACAATAATGTTAACAAATTCAGTTTTGGTCGTGGTGGTAAGGTGCTTTAAATTTTAGAAGAAAGTTAGGTTAAAATCTTAAATCTTGTAAGTCGCATTTCAATTTTCCTTTGTTTTGATTTGGGTTTCCAATTTTTATCTTGATGTGGATGGATATATTTTTTTAGTACTTTCTTTATTTCTCAATTTGTTAAGATACAGTTGAATATATAAATTTCGAAATTATTTTTATTTTTTAGTAATTCGAAAATCGAATTTTATAACTATTTCTAATGAGTTTCTTATAATCGATAATTAGGAACTTGTAAATAATAATTATACAATAATGGTGGAGCTTTATTCGATTCTTTCTTTTAACAGGAAAAAAGGCAACGAGGACATAGAGCTTCGATATAACCATCCCCTAGCCTCGTAAGCCGAATAAAATTAAAATCTAGCAAGGTGCTACAACCAAGAATGCAAGAGCCAAAGGGAGCCAAAACAACACTCCAAAATATAAGGCTTACAAATTAACATAATAACAAAAAACCTTGCAAAACCCCAAATATAGAAAAAAGGACTTCAAAAACCACCTTCTATTATTGACAATATGTTTAGTTGGTTGGTGATTAGGTATAAGAAGAGCGTGAAAAATGTCAATATTTGGAGAATTTCTCCATTTTGTTGTTTCGGAACTTTGTAATTTTTTGTTTTCCATCTGCCGGTCTCTGAAGTATCCAAGAAAAATTGTCCATGAGTTTCTTTTATGATGTATTTTTCAAACTCAAGTTAACTTAGGCAGCTTGGGCAATTATCTTTCCTCTTTATATAAGGTTCTTGCAGCTGTTATTAAGCATTTGGAAGGGATTCAAAGGAAATTCTTTTGGGGTGTGCGAACGGGGGAGAAAAAGATGGTTTGAATCTCTTAAAAGAAGGTCTTGAATAGCAAAACCAAGGGTTAGACATAGGGAGCTTAAGCGCGCTCAACATTTCCCTTCTTAACAAATGGTGGTGGAGGTACAGGAACGAGAGCATGACACTTCAAGAAGAGGTGATTACAACCACCTATGGTCACAACGGTGGACTGGGAGAAGCAAACGCATGGGGACACGACTCAGGGCCTTGGGCATATATCATTTACTTGGATAGTGCTATCAACAATTTTAACCCTTTTATGGGAAATTGGTTCAACGAAGAAATCTGGTTTTTAAACAATACCTTATTTTGGTAGAAGAAATGGTATGGAGAAAGGACCATTTTCGAGGAGTTTCCTAGTCTCTTTGTGTTGGATAAAGATCTTGATTGTTGGATTAATAACATAGTTTAAATCGCAGACAGCAACTACACTTTTACATGGGAGTGGAGAAGTGAATAAAGAGGATATAGAGAGGTCGGGGAGCTGAATATGATCATGCATATCTGCACTCAAGTGGGCCTTAAGAATGGAGGCAATCGATGGGTATGGAGCGTGGAAAAGATTGGGGTTTTCATGGTCTCATCACCTAAAAATATGTCATATACAGAATTATATATATAGGGTCAGATTCAAATGAAAACTCATTTTTCATGGTGAACTTAAGAACAACCGAGAGTGTGCCACATGACAACATATTCACTCTGAATTCTATGTATTATTCAGAGTGAATAAAGCTTAGGCGCCATTCAGAGTGAATACGCATGAATAGCGTATAAGCTTTATTCACTCTGAATAATACATGATATTCATAGTGAATATTCCACGTGATGCATGCGCTCTCAACTGTCCTCAAGTTCACGATGAAAAATGTAAAAACACAAAATTAAATTTTTTTTTTTGAAAAAAAAACACGTCGATCATAACAAAAAGAAAAAAAAACGCATGCCTCAACATGCTATGGCGCCTCAAAGCACCATAACGTGAGAAGCGCCTTACAAAAACGTAATGGATCATTTCCTAATGACGGAGACCCGTCTTATATCATATTGCATCATGGCACGCCTTTTTGAACGGTACAAACTGAGCAATACATGTCACCGTGTGGCTTTATCACTTTCTTTTATGAGAGAGATGAATGATAGAAGACAATAAAAATAGCGACCAAGATATGGATAGTGAAAAAGTGGTTTTCCAGAGAGATTAGCAAAGCAAGTAGGGTCAGGAGAGAGAAGCACACGTCTTACTCCATTGCATGGGCACGAAAACCATGGATATATTAGTCATTACCCTTCTTGCAGTACCTATAACGACCCTTCTTCTTGGGTGGGTGGGTATAGATATACTGCCAAAACCACAACTGGGTATCATATATATATATATGTATAGGGGTGGGTTAAAATGTGAACCATTTTTTGGTGTGAACGTGAGGACAGTCGAGAGCGCGACACGTGGCGGATGATTAGGCGCCACGTCAGGTTCACGGCGGATGACTAGGCGCGATTCATGGGTGGGCATTGAATTAA
>LUCG01234721.1:0-11940 GCA_001633085.1 Carthamus tinctorius
TGAAGGAAGAGGTATCACCAAAAGCTATGGTACCTTAACCAACGGAAAGACCACTTTCAGAAATGTGGCCTACGTTGATGGACTAACTCACAACCTGTTGAGTATTAGTCAGCTCTGTGACAAAGATCACAAAGTATGTTTTGGACTTTTGATTGTTTTCCTTTAATTATGTTTTGGACTTTTGGTTGTTCTCTAAGTATTAATATTAATATAGTATGAAGTTTGGTAATTTGGTTGTGAATTATAAATGTATAAAATATATAGGATATTAATATTATTTAATGGGTATGTCGTACCATGTTATGTGGTACATCGTACCAAAGCGAGCTAGAATGAGCCTACCCCCTCCGTACCAAATTTTAGAAAATAGCGAACCGCGATCCCGTACCGAAGCGAACCGCGATCCAGGTGGCTATGGTTTGAAGACAAGATGGAGTTTGTATTCTCAAAGTAGTCTTCGGATTGCATGCATGGTGGAAATTTGTGAGATTGATGCCTTCAATTAAAGACAGCAACCCAACTTGTGGCCCAGCCCATTTTTGGTGCATATGGGGTTTTTTAGCCTCACACATTTTCTTAAACAAGGAAATAGTAGCTGATTTTGTATTACTCGTATTAGAAAAAGCCTTTTACCGCTCTCTCTCTCTCTCTCTAACTAAAACTTGGTCACCAAGTTTCTCTCAAAGACCTCAAGAACCTTCTTGATTTCTCCATCATTGTAATAGCTTAATCTATCAAAATGTATCATCATCAAAGTGATAGTGGATCAGGCTTCGGTGTTCTTTGCCCGTAGTTTTTTCCTTTTCTAGGTTTCCATGTAAAAATCTTGATGTTTCTCTTACTTATGCTTTATCCTGCATTTATTTGGGTTGGTTACTGTTTACATTACCTAATAGTTGATTATTTTGCATCGTTAATCGTATTTTCGCTTATTATCTAGATATAGAACTTTAGTTCATTTGTTTTTGGGGTATTTGTGTTCTTATCAGAATCCAACCGTTGAGCTTTTAGCTATTTGTGTTTTGGTATTTTCACAAACCCCTTAAATTTTATTTAATTCTTATGAGTCGATTGAGCTATAACTTGTGTACCCGAGGTCTTGTATGTTGGCTCGACCTTGAATCCTAGCCTAGGCCTAGATTCAGCCAGAAAGACCGATTAGACCAACCATTTTTCAAAATACAGTTAAAACCGACCCAAAAAAGCCTTGACTAAAAGAGTGTAACCCAACCAAACCCTCTATCAAACCTACAGCCCAAGACTAGAAACGTCTCAAAAAGCAACTATATTTTTGCTTACCAAAAAAAAGGTATAAAGAGGTCCTACTTCAAATAAGATTTACTTGATTCATTTGGTTGGCCTACCTAATAATTTTCTTCAAGTATATATAATATACGACAAACACTCAGAAACTGTTTACCAAATTTTCTATGAAGTTCTTTGATTGTCCGAATAAAAATGTGTTGTTTACTCTTTTTTTCTTAAATCAACGGTCTGAATGATAAAAAAGTGATAGTTTTACCCTTACTAATTATACCTTGTTTGGTGGAACTTTAAATATAACATCAATTTGATGTTTATCAAATACGTATGCATCAGGCATCATCCGAAAAATAGAGAAATCGAAACATCAAAAATCAGACTTGGGAGAAATTGAAGATAAAGAGAAATTGAAACATATAACAGTAGATGTCCCAATCAAAAATCAAATGTATCCATGGCATAACCAGGTCAGTTTATCCTCAACAGATAGAGAAGAAATAAGCAAATCAAATCAAAAGAAATCGAAATTTGAAACCTTCAAACTTGGAGAAAAAGAAACCCTAACCCTCGATTGGTATTTGCAAACTTCAAACTGCAAACCCTTACAATCGTCCACCTTCAAGTAGATGATGAGGAAGAGATCGTCGAAGAAGAAGATGGGTTCAGAGGTGTACCACGGTGATGGTGCAGGAGTGTTGAACAAAATCTTTGAAAGAAAATCGATCTAAGAAGATGAGCAAGAAATTGTTACTGGAGAGGAGGTTGAACAAACTTTAGGAAACGAAATCAAAATCGTTATCTTTGAAGAAATAAAAGATGTGGAGATCTCGTTGTCTTTGGGAAATCGTTCGGTTTGGAAAAATGTTGCAGAAGCAGCACTAGTTGAAGATAATTGCTTGTGACGGGTTGAAAATGAAGCGATTGAAAGATTGAAGATGGAGCAGCTTGGGTAATATTTTGTCAAGTGCGTGTTTTTTAACCAAGGGGTAGGAGAAGTAATTTTGTTCGCTGAATCTGGATAAGAGGGAATTTTGGGCTGTGCGATAAGTTAGGCTTAAGCTCTAAGTAAACACCCTAAATTAAGTCATTAAACCCAATAAGTCAAAAGTAAAAAACCCACTCTCACACACACGTTGATGAAAACTGCAAAATAGTTGGAATCTTACGGGTGACTCGGATAAGCCTATCAGCTACATTTTGCCATATGTGATCGTTTTTGTGAACTTGGGTTTCGAAAACAGTAACAAATGAAAATTCAACTCGCATATACCAAATATTGTGTCTCGAAAACACATGAATCCAACATATATTTAATACAAAACTTTGTAAGGATAACATTAAAACGAATGAAAGTTAAACAAAACTGACCTTACAGAAAAACATTTCTCTTGAATATTTTGTGGAATTATTTCCCTTTCCTCCTAGATTTCTTACCATCAGTTGGCAAGGGCACTTGTTTCGATTTCATTTTAATCGACTTTAGTAACAACGACATCTCATGCTTATCTTTCTTTGAATCTGTTTTGTCCGCCTCAACTCCTACATTATCTTCTCTTCCCTTCTCGTCGGTTTCACCTTCACCCTTGTGCTGCTTATGAATAACCTGGCGTGCATATGCCGCGCTCCTGTATCATACCACCGCACAAAATATTTGTGTCAAATGACGAATTCAACAAAAGCTTCCCGATATACCAGTGTGAAATCATCAAAGAATTATTGTTAAAGTTGCAGAAAAGTAGGTCCCCACCGGGTAGGGTGGGAATTTGAACCCGAGACTATGTTGTGAAACTACATCCCCTTGTCGTTGACACAATTTAGTGGGAACATCCATGATTAAAGTTAGCATAGTCAAGTCTAAAGCTAGCTTACTTTTGAACCAATCAAAAGGACCCTGTTTGGCAAGCTATAAGCTAGCTTTTTCGAAAGTTACCTCGAATAGCTTATTGGGGTCTTTCACTTTTCCAATTATGACTCTTAAATTTACATAATTGGCACGTATATTTCCCTTTTCATCTTACATTGTTATCTAACTTATCAACTAATTATTACCAAATGTGGTGAGTTTATCAGCTAACAACTAGCTTAGGAATTCATTCGTTTGTCACTTTGCAATTCTCTATCATATATTCATTCTTGAATATGACCCACAATGATTATTGCTTCTCATACCAACATATATGCGACCAACAATATGAAAATGTCAATGACCAAAACAAACAGGTACATGTTATCGATAAATACATTGCTTCTGCAATCCAACACCCTACAAATCATCATAGAGATGCTACTTTTTGGAGATAAAAGATTTTCTATAAATAGTCGTTCTAGGTCTTGCAAAAACAATTATCTAACAAAAGGGCCTTAATTAGCTAAAAGAACCAAAGATAAAAGAACGTACCTTTTGAATTGAGGATTAGTTGGGTCCAAAGCAAAGTCTGGTCTCGTAAAGAGAGATGAAAACCGTGGATCATCATAATCAACGGTTGGGATCTTCTCTTCATCTATGGTTTCATGTTTTCCCTTCTTCCCTTTAGATTTCTTACGTTTCAAATTGTATCCTTTGACGTTAGTATCTCCGCCATCATCATCTGCAAGTAACAATTCAAGTTCCGCTCTACTTGCTGCAGCTTCTTCACCTGCTGACCCCATTTTGGTTTCTTGACCTCTTTTATCACCCAACGCCTTTTTCTTTGGAGCAGAATCTTCTGTAAAGAAGTCACCAGGTTCTTCAATCGGTTCACCATCAGAACCGCCGCTCTCATCATCTGACGAATTCTTGGATCTATTCTTCCTAGCTTTCTTTTTCTCTTTCTTCTTGCGGAGATATGCATCCCAAACAGTTTCTGATTTTTTATCTTTCTTTTCCAGAATTTTTTTGCTAAGATCCTCTAAACCTGTGTTAAAAGTCACCTCCATATCCATCCCGTCGTCATCTTCATCTTCATCAGAACCATCCCCAGACTGAAGAAGAGCACGGTATGCATCTGTTTTTTGTTTTTTCCCAGGCCTATTGACACCGTCAACATCATTCTCATCTTCATCAGTTTCACTATCGCTTGAAGCAATGAATTCCTTTAATTCAAGTTCATCCTTAACATACTCGGATTCCTTCATAAAGATAGTAATGGTATCAGAATAACATAGAATAGTAACATCATTAATCAATGTTAATGACCTGCAGCAGGGTTTTACACAGCAAATTTGGGGGCAATGATACTTTTCAAGCATACTCCCTCCACCCCAAAAGTAAGTGTACACCTTTCAATTTTCATTTGTCCACTTTGGAAACTACGTACCTACTTTCCAATCATACCCATAACTATGAGATGGAAAAATTCATTACCCTCTCTATCAATAAGGGTAAAAATGTCATTTAGGTAATTTAAAGGTGTAATATTACACATCTCAAAAACTGTGTACCTTTTTCATTGTGAGCATTTAATTTGTGACAGAGATAACACATTTTGCCATGAAAAAAAAAGAAAAGATAATATCAAACACCTTTTACATACCTGGTCTACATTAATTTTCCTTTTTAGCTTCTTAGAACGCTGAGGTTCATTCTCGTCCCAAGTAAGATCAATTTTGCTTAGTTGCAATGCTCGAGTCTGGAAATCTATACCTTCATAATTCGCTGGAGCCTGAGACAAAAATACATCGAACTGTAAGCAAATGCTGAACTTTTTTCCAAAACTAGACAGGGTAATTTGAAAGACATGTAATGAACTAAGGTTCATTGGCCCAGCAGTATCCGAGTTATTGGTACAGCCCAGCCTCCAGAAGGTCAAGGGTTCAACTATCACAAAAGGTGAGCAGTGTGCGTGTGTATTTGCCGTATATAAATATTATATAATTAAAAAAGAAACCTATATTTATATGCAAATAACAAGCAAAACAGATTATATAACATTACCTCAGTAGCAACATCACGTGCAGGATGTGTGAACTCCATGGAGTCTGGGATAAACCTCAAATCCAGCCTATTTGACGACCTCTCGAACTCAATGCCATCACAGCTTTTGTAAAGGTAATCAGCGGTAGCAATTGAATCACATACCACCACTGCAAAATAGTACCTGATACAGAAGAACCAAAGATAAGTTAAGAATGTGCTACAACATCTACCCTTGATATGATTGATGCACAGAATTTATCAAATATCAGACGAAAACAAAATTTTAAAAAAACAGTACGCACGCCATAAACCTTTTTCTAATCATGATTCATTTACCTTAATCGGCTTAGCTCATAAGCCCGCAACTTTTCCATGTCTATCTCACTGTCATCATCACTGCTGTCGTCTTCATCTTTTTTCGTATTTTTCCCATTCTCGTCATCAAATAAACCAACCGGACCACGCACTGCCTCCTCTTCCATTCGTTTGAGTCCAAACTCAGATGGATAAACAGACACAGATAAAATCTGCCCTGATTTTGGCAGAAACGAGCTTAACACAACAAACAAGTCAACTGCCTACAGAAGAAACACAAGTACAATATTCAGGGTAAATATAACCATACCATAGACCAACTATGTTGCATGATTAAGGATGCAGATGCACAAATATGGACATGTCATATTTGTACACCAGGATGCTGATTCCAAAAGACCAAGAGCAAAGGGTTCCTTTGATATACAATTATATGTATATTTAATATGTCACAAGTCCAAAACCAAACAAGATAAGAGAGAAATTATCTTCATACATTACAGATTTCAAAGCTTAATGAAAGCTAAATTCCAAACAGAAATAGTATATAATATAAAAGCAAAAGATAAAAAAGCATCAATGAGCTGACTGGAGCAACATTTATCTATATAGAGAACAAGAGCATGTAAACCTTATCATGCTTAAAATTTTACTTCATACGCCCATAATCGTCTAAACTATCAAGAACAACAATCAATTTTATCTTTTTGCTTCCTTTTCTCCCTTGCAGACACAAGCCTTCATTTCTACTTACAAAAATATTTGTCCTAATTTTTAAATTATAACCTCTGCATTGTCATCAATCCATGTTTTCTAGAACCAAACTTCCTCTCTGTAACTACCCAAAATCCGTAACATTCTAAGAACATAAAATCCATCCTAGCTCATCTCAAGAGTTGCAGGGGAAAGCAAAGTTTAACAAATGCTGAGATTATTAGAGGCATTGTATCCCTATGACACCCCAGTGATTCTGCATAACCATTCAACAGCTCTTGATACTGCTTAAAGTGAAATGTAAATAGACCAAGAATCTTACTCACCTGAACTTGATTCCAGTCCAAATTAACAACAGCCAGCCTGTGAGTTTCCTTGTCAATTTCAGGTACATTCTCCTCCACCTATCTCCATAGAAGTTCCAGATATTAAAAATCAAACCACAATAGTAAATCAGTATACTTATTTTCCTCAACCAATAATGACACGAAGATTGTAATCGAAATTTACCTGCAAAGCATCATTTTCTTCCTCTAGATAAGCTCCATCATCTTCATCCGTATCAGTGGAAGTCCAATCATCCTTAAGATCTTCTAACTCTTCTTCTTCTCCCAAGGATTCGGACTCCGACTCTGATTCCGATTCTGTTTCGGATTCTAATTTCGATTCCAATTTGGATTTGGGCAACTTCTCCCTAACCTTGTTCGATTTTTCAGCTTCCTGCTTTTCAAATCCTTCGTTCTCTTGGTCGCTTTCAATGTCTTCTTCGTCATCATCCGACTCCTGAGGAGGCTGTTTTTTCTGTTCTTTTTCTTCCTCGTCGATTCGGTAGTAGTGTTTAAGAGCATTCTGAGATGAATCGCCATCTTGTTTAGCTCTGCCACGCTTATCCACACGAGCCGAGGAAGTAGAGAAGTTCTTATCGGTGAACATACGACTGAATCGCGAATCAATGGCCACCTTATTCTTATGCTTGGGAACATCCTGAAACCTAGGGTCTTTTTGCGAGGCTGCGAACCTTTCGTCGGTAATCACTTTGTTACCGCTGCCAAACACGCGATTGCCGGCAACCGCCGCCGCCGCCGCAGCCGTGTTAGCATCAGGAGTTGCCTTTTTATTCTTCTTGTTTTTGGAACCCATCGGAATCCTTCACGCCGGCGGAAATCTAAAGTCTCCGATGGGTAGACAAGGAAAGAAGAAGAATGCGACAAGAAGGGTTTAGGAAATAAACATAAACCCTAGTTTTTAACGGGTCGGGTTAATCTTAAAACGGGTTACAACTCTGTTGTTCTCTTTGCTCCACAAGAAATTACATTTTTGGTCCTTAAAGTTTGATCCTTTTCTTAAACTAATTATAATTTTGATTACTGTGGTTGGCTGGCATTTTTAAGGTTAGTTATTTTTTTGAGTTAATTTACACGTTTGGTTTCCAAACGTTTGTTGAAAATTAGGGATTTAATAACTAAAGTTCATTTATTACAAAATAAACCCTTGGATATACAAATCGTTATGGATTTGGTCTCTTATGCTAACGACTGTCCATTGTTTCCGTTAAGCAAGAGGGCATATTATGGTCTTTTTCAGTTTTTTAGCATTTTAATATTTTTAGTTGACTTTTTCTTGAATGTTCATTTTCCCTAAGGCTATGCGTACCCGAACCCTCCGAGCCCTCCCAACCCCACTGCCACATCAGCGCCACATAAACCCACAATAAGTCCTCCGGAGCCCTCTCTGATTAGTATCCAAACCCTCCCAACTCTCTCACTTTATTATAAAACACACCACACACACACCACATAAATAACACACACACACAAACTCAGCAGTTATGAGCGGTGTGGCCACACCGCTATTCCCGCAGCCCGCCGGTGGCGTACCGATGGCTGCTCCAGCCCGCCGGTCCACCAAGCTCCAGCCCGCCAAACCCCTCCTCCAGGTACGCACGGCCTAAATATACCATCAAGAACATTCATAATACCAAGAACATCATCGTGAACATTCATATACACCAAGAGCATCTAATCAAAATAACAACATAAATCAAACCTTCAATCAATCTTAAATCCAATTCCAAAAACCCCCCAACAACATTTAACAAATTCCAAATACAATTTCAGTTTCAATCCTAAATATAAAACCTATTTCAAATCCCAAATCTAAAATCTTATCAAAATTAAAATGGAAACCCCTAAAAAACTCATTGAACACATATTTGAATCAATTCCAAATTTGAATCAAAAACCAACAAAACCCAGATGCATCGACGTTAGAAAAGAAAAACCAAAAATCATCAAAACCCATTGATATCTCCTAAATTATACATATTTTTTCTAGTCAATATCATTGTTTTTGTGCTTGTTTTTGTACTTGTTTTTGGCTTAATTCATATATGAATAGTGTTAATTTGGTGTATTTTGTAGTTTCAGGTTAAATTGGGCAGGAATTAAAAAAAAAAGGGTAAAAAGCATCAAAAATGAATAATTTGTGAAAAGAAATGGAAAATGGAATGACTTACTCCCCAAGACAGGTTGCTTAGTCCCTAAGAAAGGCATTTGGATCAGTTTTGGAAGAAAAATTAGACAATTCTATCTGCCAAATCCGTAGGGCTTGTGACATGAGCCAGGGTCTGCCCGTTTTATTATTTATATCATATATATGTAACGACCCAAATTCAAAATATATAATATCAACATCCTAGTGATCTAGCGCAGCAGAAATAATTATTAATCTCAAAACTTGGCATTTAAGCTCGGTACAATAATCCAATAATGACAGAATCTAAAGGTAATGTTAGTGAAACAACCCTCCACAGCTAAGATAATCTATAGAACCATAATAGGAATAGCCATAGCTAGAGTAGGCCGTATATCTAACCGCGCACCTTCTCTTTCCCTTACCTATAACAGGACCTCGAACTTCCCTGAAAATGTTTTAATAAGTTTTGAAAGCGAGGGTTAGACCATAAGGTCTAGTGAATTCCCTTAAAAAACAGTTTATAAAAAGTCTGGCCCTCTGGCCCAAATATAAACATCGTTGATCATAAAAGTTTAGCCCGCTGGCCCAAATATAAACACTGTGGTGCATTATGGACAAAGAAAACCGTCACCTCGTGACGTTAGATCGGGGCCCCTAAAGGCTCCTCGAATCCCAGGCCCATTCGGTCACCCAGTAAATACCATTTAGTGGCAGGCCCATTCGGTCACCCAATTAAGGATGCACGAAATAGATTCATGCACCCACCACTTTCAAAGCTCCCAAGGAACACACATCGTCCCTTGGTACACAATGTCCACTTTGCTACCCACCACAATCAATCAACAAATAGGCATTTCATTATAAGCATGCTCATAAAATGCAAATATTTAACAGTTAATCAATAACAGATTTCAACAAAACATTTTCAATTCACAAAAGGTTTGGCAAGGGAACTCACATGAGCCTAATCAAGCTCTTAACTTCTCACCCCATCTATTGGATCAGCAACCGGTCTACAACACGATTATAGTAAATACTTAGAATAGGCTAATCCTTAAGAATCTAGTCTTGCCAACAGTTCTCACACAATCGGACCTAAAGAGACGTATTCCACAACTTCGAAACCATCTAACCAGGTCCGCAACCAGTCGAGATCGGGAATCCTTTCCTGAGTCGGAAATCTCGGGATCAGGGAACCCACAGTGGGGTGGGGATTCAACAGTGGTGTCGGGATTTACAAACCCCGAGTCGGGATTCCAAAGGGGATCAGGATTTACCAATCCCCAAGTCGAGATTCAACAGTGGTGTTGCGATTGCATAGTGGTGTCGGGATACCACAGCGATTTCGGGATTTGCACTTCCCGTGTCGGGATCTGGCTTCTCGAGTTGGAAACTTACATCCTTCGAACAAATCTCATTCCAGATCGATTCAAGCTATAGTCTATACCAAAATCAACAATAAACCATAGATAATCTTCCCAATGAATAGAAAACTTACCAATTGATGAATCCTTTGTTTCAATCAATAGACACGTGATTTTCTTCCTTATGTTTGCATCTTCTTTAAACCGCACACACACACATACACACACTACCTTTGAATTGATTTCTTCCAAATGGTTGTTTTTCCCCAAATGGTAAAACCCTACACATTTATATACGTAGGCCCAAGCCCATTATCATCTCCCTTTTCTTTTGATAAATAGCCCATCTAAAATTCTTTTCAATTAAGCCCAGTCTCATTATCCATCTTTCTAATAAAACCCAATTATCCCTTTTTATTTTCGAGTTATTACATCATCCCCTCCTAAAAAGAATTCCGTCCCCGGAATTCAATCATCAAAACAGTTGCGGGGACTTTGCCCTCATCTCTGACTCTGCCTCCCAAGTAGCTTCCTGTCCCTTATGGAATCTCCATTGGACCATATTGTAACACCCGCACAATATTTATTGAAATCGCTCCTACTAATCGTAATTGTTTCAAGACCAGCACTCGCCGTAATAAGTCTATGTTATCATCAAACAATCTCCTCAGTTATCGTTTGTATCGCACAAAAGGCACCACATTCTGAATCACGTAAACCCCATCTTATCTATGTTACTATCTCACTATTTAGTCAATACTTCTAAAATTAACCCTCTTTATACCTTATAGTACTAATGGAAAACTACCACCAATCCAACCGAAACGTAACTGATACACACATTCAGGTTCTCATTCCAGTCTTATAAGCATCCCACCATTTTGAGTTAAACTCCCATTTCTCTTTATCAAAGAGAACCAGTGTCCGAACTCAATCAAAACTACTCTCAACTAAGTTAACACTAGATGTCAACCCACTTAGAGCAACTTATCATTAGAACTAAGCCTAGTCCCAATGATCTTGCAGTCAGAGCACGACATTCATGTCCTGTACTTGTTTTCTTCCAGGACACGTGTGGCGGGCTAACACAGAATAATTCACTTGATACGCTTCATCTTTAGATCAATGCACACTTTACTTTCTTCCCATACTTGTGTTTAAACACCCATGTAGTAACCCCACAAGTAACCCATAGTCTGACAAGGATATATTCTCAAACAAAATCCAACATGATTTCTATGTCGCTTGCTAGCTTTCTTACTTTTAGTTCTCCCATTCAATCTGTCACATTACATTCAAGCATCAGCCGACAAGAGCATCACACACTTAGCAATATTACTTCACTTCTGTACACTCTAGTGTACGACAACACATTTAGTTAACTATGTCCAATCGAACGGTCTCTCACTTCTGTCAGTCACTCTGATCATATTACCACAGTACTCACTACCATAACGCACCACTACTTAAATACTTCCCCAGCATAATTACGTTCTCTATTAAAATTACTTCTTATTCAAGGAATACTTCAACTTTAAATCTTCATGAAAACATAAGACATGCTCCCTAAACTGACTCACTGGGATTCAAGCTCTAGGTTTCCCCCTAGCTTTCTCCAGAAATTGAATTGCGATACAGGGAGATCACATATTGCCAAAGACAATCCGTAAATGCGACTATGCATATTTCTATCTTACTTGCCAAACTTCTCACCTTTAGTCTGCTTCCTTAATTTCGATGAATTATATTCACGTGCTTACTGACATGAGACTCTGCTCATCCAACGACGCTAATTACTCCTTTTCATACACTCTGGTGGCAGGCCCGTTCCTGACAAAAACATGCTAAGTGTAAAAACATGCTAAGTGTAAAAGAAACAGAGAAACTAATTTTGTATAGTCCATATTCCACTCT
>LUCG01234738.1:0-11183 GCA_001633085.1 Carthamus tinctorius
CGCCACGTGACATATTCAGTTTGAATAATCATGTATTATTCAGACTGAATAACACAACACTCAGTATTATTCAAACTGAGTAACACTGAATAATACTGAGTTTGATGTTATTCAATTTGAATAATACTGAGTTTTGTGTTATTCAGTCTGAACAATACATGATTATTCAGATTGAATATGCCATGTGGCGCGCTCTCAGCTGTCCTCACGTTCGCAGTGAAATTCAGTTTGCAGCCGAACTTTCGTCTCTCTCTATATATATAAGAAAGTTCGGCTGCAAATTCAAATTTTATTGTAAACGTGAGTATTATCCAGTTTGAATAATCCTGAATACTGTATTATCCAATCTAAATAATACATTATTATTCTCACTAAATATGTCATATGACCCACCCCTTGACTATCCTCACATTTACAATAAAATNTCAAATATTTTCTCAATCTAAAAATAGGATTGTTGCAAATGCCATGAATCCCCAAAATTGGAAAGCAAAAGACCAACTTGTACACACCAAAATTGACCAAATTGACTCAACCACCATTTCCATTTGGCATTTATTGAATAGCCCCATGCTCTACACCATTCCTTCCTTCCTTCAAATTTCCAATCCCACCACAATGCCCACATGTTAATACATCATCTCCACTTAAATTATAATAATTTCTTTTTTTATCAATAACTCACAACTTAAATTTTTATAGAAAAATTACAAATCCATAGCATAAAAACCACTCTTTCGTTCCATAAGGCTACGCGTAGCGCCATGTTGGGCTCCAACGGTTTGCCTCGGCAGGCTTGAGCGGGCTGGGGTACGACCTCAGCGGGCTCGGCGCGGGCTAGGGTGATCGGTTTGTAGAAATCGATTGAACCAAGCTCCATGCTCTCTCTCTTACTCCTTTCTCTCTATCTCTCTCTACACTCTTCTCTCTTTTCTTATTTAAAATATACATGTATTGGGTATTCGGTTTGGTGGGTTGTGGTACTTGACAGAGTGGATTCGATGGGCTTATTGTGGGTTTATGGGTAAAGCTGATATGACAGAGTGGGCTTGTGGACTCAGTAGGCTGCGCTACCGATAGCCTAATAGTTTTTGAACTTTGTTTTAACAATGAATTCTTTTAAAAGTAACTTACTACTCAAGTATTTTATATAAACAGGTAAATAGAAAAATAGGTATGTAAATGTTTTAGTGGATTGGTCTTTTTGGTTCTTTCTTGGAAATACAATATTTTTTTGAGGAACTTTCCCACCACCAGAAAACACTAGACACAATTGTCCACTCTTTTGTGTTCATAAATTTAAATTCAAGACCACTTGTTTCATATCAAACCAATTACAACTTTCAAAATTCTAAGTGGAAGAGAAGATCGAAAGGATGTCATCGGTTTGGAGTTCCCAAGTGATGGTCTTAGCAACGGCCATGGCGGTCTCGGGTACCATAATCTTCCTCTCCTTACTCGGAACCACCACCACTTCCTCTGAAGAAAACCAGGATTCGGTCCATGTAGAGGTACCACCACCACCACCATCACCATCGCCACCGCGTTCTTGTTTGTCCTCCATCAAGAAAGACAAAAAGACAAAAAAGAAAGTCCGGTTTGCTGAGAATGTAGAAGATATCGATCGAAAAGCATGGAGAGAGGTTCAACAGGTTTCTAATTGTGGAGTCCGTACTACAGATTTCCACAGGTCGGGAAACCCACTTGTAGAGTTTTCATGTTAATCTTCTTTATTGTTTACAATTTTTTGATTCTTACCATGAAAATTTTATAGTTTGTTTTCATGTTATTTTTAAGGTTTATAGCATAATTGATTCGACTAGTGTTTTAGTCATTATATTGTATGAATTAAAAAATTTATACAAAAATAAATTCTTTACTTCTTAAAGTACATGAAAACATCGTATTTTTTATTGACTTTAACTTCAAATTAAATATACAAAATAAGAAAGAAAGTTTAGTTGCAAAGTTGTTTTCCATTGTAAATCAAGAAACAAAGTACCCATTCATCCCTTGTTCATTCCTATTCATCATGAATAATTAACCTGATTCTATACAATCAACATGAATGATGCATCATTTATGATAATACACGGTGAATGTCTGTAAGACCGAGACATGGGGCACTCACATTTTTCTCTTAGTTACAAAGAAACTTAAGTTTGCAACTGAATCTAAGAGATATAAATTAAAAAATATCGATACAACATGTTCAAAGTTGTCAATTATTAATTTGAGATGTTTACTTAAAGCGCGTTTACTAAGAGCTTACTAGGTAGCACTTATCTACAAGAGCTACCACCCTAACCTACCTTGTAAGGGATGTGTTGAACCCGAATAGTCCGAAATTTGAACCTGAATCGAATATAAGGTGTTTTCGCAAAACCCGAATACTCCAAAAATTAAAAGCCGACTATTGACCTATTGAGGGATATTCTGGATCGGGTTGGGTTTAATCTTTGACCACCCGATCTGTCCAAATACCTTTTGAGAACAGTAAATTCTAGTTTGGGGAAATATTTTTCAATTTTTAAACTTCCTATTGATTTCATCAATTTCTAAATTGATTGAATCCATCCTCAGAATGTATAGAATATATACACTTTTTGCAATGTAATATTACCCGAACCCTACGAACATGAACTCGAAACTATACCAAAGGAACCCGGAACAATGTGAAATCCAAAACTTAAAGTTCAAGTCTTGATTTTTATATCCAAAATTCGATCGGGTTTTTGGTGCCCATGTGAACTCGCTCGAAAATAAATCATCTGCAAGTATCTTTTACTTTCACTTACCAGGTAAAAGATTCTTGATCCTTGTTATATCTTTTGTCGGCTAAGATTCTCGATAAATTTCACGATCACCTATACCAAATAAGTGCTTACCATATAAAATACAAGAAAGATAGCTTAAAAGGGGCTTAAATGCAAATTAAAAAAATTANTTTTAGTGTTTGGATGAGAAGAATATAAAACTGGTTGTATCTTTTTTGGCAAAAGAGATAAGGAGTTTTTGAAAATTCATTCGGTTCTAACTTATTAACTTATTCGAAATAGTTTATCAGTTTTTTAGTTATTTTAGATCATCTCCAAGAGCTATGCTAGAATTTTTTTAAAATAGAATACCAAAAATTAAAATCTCTAAAAATTTTGCATCCAACTCCAACAACTATTCTATTTTAGCATACATTATAGCATAGTTATTAGAGCAAAATTTTACTTAAAATCTCTATTTTAACATAGTTGTTGGAGATACAAGATATTTACAAGCAATCCCACACCCCCTAAAAACCAACATATCAACTTATTACCTTTTTAATAAGTTAATCCAAACACGTTACATAAAAATCCGTTGTTACACCACACCACCTAAGTCGATAAACACTTGGTAGGGCGGCAATCGTGTTGTGTTCGGGTTAGCAGGTCACGGGTTGACGCGTTGGCGGGTCAGAAAGCATCAACCCGGACACGACCCGTTTAACTAATCGTGTCGAAATTTTCAACCCTAACACGTGAAGGGTTGTGGGTTGGTGGGTCATAAACAGGTTGGCGGATGATAAACGGCTTAGCCCGTTTAACTAATCGTATCGAAATCTTCAACCCTATACGTGACGGGTTGTGGGTTGGTGGGTCATAAACAGGTTGGCGGATGATAAACGGGTTGACGGGTCATAAACGGATTGACAAGTCATAAATCATGAAAGCAAAAAATAAAAATACAACCAAATTACCAAAATTCAAAAACAACCAAGTTCAAAGTTCAACATCAGGTAAAAATCAGATTCAACGCTCAATGGAAAATCAAAAATCCAAGACTCAGAAGACTCAAAGTTTTATTTATCGACCCGTGAACGCAATTACCAACCCGAACACAACCTGCAAAATAAACGGGTCGTGGGTCATAAACCCCAACCCAAACCCATTTTATCTTCGTGTCGTGTTCCTTTGTCTTGTCTGAAATTGCCACCTCTACCCAGATTTGTATAAGTCTAGTGAAACCCTAAGCATGGCCTCCGGTTCTTGGCCCCCCCCCACCACGGCACCGCCCAACGCCGAGAACGCCATAAACGTACCTTCGCCTGTGCCTGCTAACATGGCCTTGTCTCATTGATTATATATATACATATACACATTCAACTTCGCCCTCTTCTTCCACTGTTCATCAGGAATGAAATTATACACAAAATTGGGCGGAAAGCACTGGTGTCGTATGCGATTGCCATTTGAATCTAACCTCTTTTGCGAAAAACGAATGACGTTATGATTATGATATGAACAGAAACCATCAAACCACATGTCTGTTTCGTGCTTCCCCCATTCTAGTTACAAGTGCACATGGCGACAATGCAAGGTCTTATCAATGGAAGAAGCGAAGACCTTTTTATGGTTAAAGGGACAACAACTATTCAATCTGAGCCGTTAAAGCTCTTTTTAGCAACCACTGTACGTAAAAGCACCGTATCATGTATGATTGCCATTGAGATGGGTACATACATAACATACATGGGGGGTTTTACAGATGGAGGAAAAAAAAAACTGTTAAAATTTTCTTGGGGGGTGATGGGTTTTTGCTTTTTGGTGGTACGAATGAATCACTGTTTGTGAATTCTTTTTATTAATTGGGGGGAAAATACTGTTTGCATTTGCCGAAAATAGGTTTAAAGCAAAACAGAGGAAAGAGATGGACAAGATTGTGCACACCAACTGTTTGATGAAATGCCGCTTCGAATTTCAATTCTAGATCAACTTCATCCCCTGACGTAGAAGCTTAATCAATGTAAGAATCTTGCTTTTGTTATCTTTGTTTATATATTCTAGTTTTCATAAGCTTCATCTATTATGCATATTTTAGATACGTAAACTTTTACCCCTGTTTTGGTCTTGCATCTTGGGCATTGTGCTCTTCCTAATTCTAGTTTTTAAACCATTTAAAAATGTCAAAGTTTCCAACTTTAATTCGGGTCGTTTGTTTTTTAAGAGGTGTCTAAATCCACGTCTAAAAGATAAGAGGTGGATGGTGCACCTTTTAAAATTTTAGAGGACAGTCGGTGATTTTAAGGTCTTTTCTTAAAAATAAAACAAACGGTCTCAAGTCTGCATACATCTTAATTTTCAGAATTAAGAGGTTTTAGGAGGTATCTTTTAAAAAACAAACACCCCTAGTCTTGATTTCCAAATTATGGGTATGCTAAAAGTTGACATTTTCAACGGTTTTGTGAAGAAAAGGCTAAAAGCAATAGGATATGATATCATTAATTGCAGTAGTCCAACAGGAGTTTGACCACCCCCACAAGAAGAAAAGTAACACCATTGATTTTTGCATGCCCAGATCACAAAGATAATGTTGGTAATTAAAGAATTCAATGGCTCAAGATTTAAGAAATTAGTCAGATGAAAAAAAGAAAAACCAGTGCAACAGTTTCCCAAAAACAGAAAGAAAATCAACAGTGAAAATGAATTTGAGTTGAATTCAATAGGAACAAAAAGCCATTCACATTAGGAAGCCTGTCCCTTCTTCTCCAAACATTATCTATTTTTCTTGTTTTTTTTCCCATCCAAATAGTAACTCAATCCCCTTAAAGATCTCCCTTTCTCCCCACCCTTTTGTAATTTCCACTCCACCCCCCACCCTTAACAGTACCTCATGCACAACAAATATTAATAAATTCCTTACAAGTCCTCTTTATTATCTTCTTACTCTTTCCTCTATTTATATCATCACTGTTAATATATCCCAACTCTTCCAGTTGTTAACTATTGATGGCACCTGCAAGGACCTACACACTTAACCTCAGGGTGGTTGTCACAGTCATTCTTCTCTTATCTTTCACAGTATCACATTCCATATCAGGTAACACACCAAGAACTCATCATATAAAGTTGAAATCAAAATGGGTTTTTGATCTTTTTTAATCTTTTTTTTGTTAAATTATGCATTTGTTGGTTAATTGGCAGTTAATGAAGGGGTGGCAAGTGTGCAAGAAACCAAGAAAATTCTAGGGTCAAGGCCACCAGGGTGTGTGAACAAGTGTGTGAATTGCAGGCCATGCCAAGCCACTTTGGTTATTCCTCCACACCCGAAGACGAGTGATTACCGCGATAAAGCATCTAATTGGGAAGATAATTACTACCTTCTTTCATGGAAATGCAAATGTGGTGACAAACTCTTTCAACCTTGACTATTATTACTTGCTTTTAGAAGATGATATGTAAAGTTTTCTACTATATGATAATTTGATGCACCCAATAACCATATGTATCTCTGTTTCTCATCATTTATGCTGAATGTCTACTTTGGGTATTATTGAATTTCAATATTTGCATATCTAGCTTTAGAATTTAGATATTCTTGTATAAATAATATGACATTCACTTTGCATACATATGTTCTTCAAAATGTTAACTTGATCCTCATTAATGGCCACATGAAGTCTATTCATGATGATATAAAGCCTACCTATGCTTGACTGCTTGTAAACAACAAAGACTTGTTAAATGGTTTAGCTGCTTTTTGGTTGGTTTTCCATTAAGTCATGCATGAATAAAGTTGTTTGTATGGATTAATCCGTTGGTATATATTAGGAAGGTTTTTGTTTTGGATTTTTTTCCATAGAAGGAAAGAGCGTGTTTTTTTAACTGGGAGGGGAACGTTTGAAAATACTTGGCTTTCTGCATACAACTCCCCCCCCCCCCCNGTACTATTAAACTCATTAAGCTACTAACAAGATTCCCTTGGTGCAGGATGATTAAGTGGCGAAAATGATTTAAGAGACTATTATGATATATTGCAAAATGAAATATGGTTATTTGGTAATTGTTCAGAATGAAATTAGGGCGCTGAATGGTTAAAAGAGAACCAAGATACCAAATCATTCGGAGGGTTTTAAAATCGTAAAAAGACAAGACTTTTTTTGCCAAACAAGATCCACCTCGAGGTTGCCTCTTAATGTAACTATTAAGAGGTAAACAAACAGCCTTCAAAATTCAAAAAGATAAAACCCAAGATAATGTTCAACAAAATGCTCCAGAAACTAGATTTAGATGAAGATGAAACACTTGGAGGTGGTGGGTTGCTTTTTGGTGTGGTGAACCCACCAGCTGAACGGTCCGACCAAGCCATGATTGTGCTAAGAGGTCCCGGGCTCTGACCATGTGTGCCCAGGATGTAACCGTTGTGGGTCCGGGTCGAGTCGGGAGTAATGTTTGCAGGTGCAGTCCATCCCGTGTTTTGCAACACAATCGTTGCAAAGATAGCAGAAACAATCATTCTGTTCATTTATAGATCACCCGAAATAAGAAACGCAATTTATTGTATTTTTGGGTATTTGAAAGAGGGAACTGCTGAGTTCGATCAACGCGTGAATATGTATGTATATATATATATATATATATATATCCAAATTCTGACTAATTCCATTCCTTAGGTGGGTGTGTTTTGACTCGTTCCGTTTCTTAAGTTAGTTATTCGTTTAGCTGAGTCAACTCGTTATGCATATTGGAAAGTAAAAGTCTGTATATTGAATTAGCAAAGAAGACTGAAAAAATGAACAGATTGTACACCAATGTTGCTTAGTCCCAAATAATATCTCTACAAAGTTAACATGGTGATGTCTGATTCAAAGGATTATTCAGACACCCGAAACGTTAACAGTCGTCACAAAGATATAATCAGCACCAGAACTGCAGCAGATATCGCATACGTCAATTGCATCGACCAAATTCCCTGCACGAAAGAACGATAACAACCGAAACAGATAAATTAGGCAACTTTTCTATGAGAAACTGACCGAGTACCACTACAGAGGCAGGTTCGTTTGAGAACCGTAAATATTTAGAGAACCGTGAAAACCAACTATTCATGAATCATTCGAGATGAATACCATGAATATTTAAGGTATATTCATTGTGAATATGTAGGAATATTCATAATGAATAGTTGGTTTTTAGGATTATCAAAATATTTATGGTTCCCAAATGAACTTTATCATTATATTAAACTTACTTTGAACGTGATAACCGATGTTGCCAAAGAAGGTACAAGCCCCGTGAACCCGATATTATAAGAAACACTCCCGTCCGCTTTGAACAGACCGAAATTTCTCTCGGAAGTCGGTCCCGGCTTTAGGTTCTCGTTGAACATAGCGAAAATGTACGCCTTCACCACCATTTTCGGTCGATAAGGGGTACCCTTCTTTTTAAGCAGCCGTTTACGTAGGTTCATGTTGTAAGTCCGAGCATTGGTAACCGTAGCGGCGGCTTCATTCGGGTCCCCGTGTGAAGCCCAGCCCGTTTCTGACACTATGACCTCCATTTTCTCGAACCCGGCCTTCTCCAAAGCAGCATAAGATGCGTCGATTTGGGCCTCGAACATGTTGTCGTAATGGAGTTTCGTTTTCTCATCGTAGATCCCGGGATTCTTCTTAAATAGCGCGTAGTTTAGATCGATGTGTTCGGGATCACTAATGTATGCGAGAAACGGGTACGTATTTATGTAAAACGGTGATTTGATTTGCGAGAAGAATTCGAGGAGCGGTTTCATGTACTGCATCGCCGACTCCTTGAACGCGCCGGCCGACGGCGGGTACGATGTCCCGAAAACCGCGGCCGAGTGCGGGCTCGAGACCTGAACCTTGTTGTCTAGACGGAGGCGGACGAGGGCGTTATGGACATTTTTTGCGGCCGGAAGCAGGACATCCCAGAGCTCTTGATGATCCGGGTTAGCCAGGATCTCGTTTCCGACCGCGACACCCACTATGCGGGTCCCGGGCACGAAGGGCTCGACGTTTTCTTTCACCCAGTCCATCGCTCGGTCTTCGTTCACGGCTATGTCTTTCACGAACTCATTCCCGATCCCAATCATTATCTCGATGCCGGAGCCTTTAAATGCCTTGAGAACCTCGTGATCGGCGTCAAAGATTCGGGTGTTCATGATCTTGGCCGCTTTCATGAGCGTGACTACGCTTTCTGGGTGCGGGATGTTGTCGGCTATCCTCCCGTAGTTAACTCCATAGGTACCGATGAATGCGTTCGATATCACAACTGCCAACACACAAGAAAACCCATCAAACATGAAACATACAACATACTATGTTGTTACAGTAGTCAAAATATAAAATAGCGGTCAGGACTTATATTTGAAATAGCGGTTATTGTGGTGGTATAAGAGTCCAAAAACAACGATTTATATGATCTCTTAGATTATATATGATTATACACACACACACACACATACAATTTTGTGAACTCGTCTTTCATTGCGAAAACTATCTTGAATGTAAGGACAACTAAGAGCGCGATACATGTCATATTCAGTATGAATAATGGATATGAATGTCGATGTATTTTTTTTATTTGAATAATAGAATAATATAACATTTAAAATGAATAATATATTATTCATCTTGAATGTTGTATCGTTCATCACAAACAATGCATGAGTATTCACCTTCATTATTCATATTGAATATGGACAAACGTCGCACTCTTCGTTGTTTTCACGTTCGCAATGAAAAAACGAGTTTGCAGCCGAACTTTCGCATAAATCAAAATAAAATCCCAAAAAAGGTCTAACTGATAATATCAGTGTTATGGACCGCAAATATCAGTAAAATAGCGCTAATTTGCAATGATATCATCGAAACCGCAATCTTCACAACTATTTTGCTTATGAACTATAACCGCAATTGCACCACCTCAATTAATAGCATAGACAACATTTCAAGATAATAAAAAAAAACCAGTACCAAAATTGAGCATTGTGCGTTATATTTTAAAGAAAGATAAAAAGAACCCGAAGAAGTCGAGAATGGGTGCATACGGTTAGCGGAAACGGAGACGATGATGAAGAAGAAGAAACGGGAATTGGAGGCCATGTCGATGAATGAAGGAATTGGAATGGGGTAAGAGATGATGATATGTAATGAATAGGAGAATGGTGGCTTGTGAATTGGGATGCTTCCTCTTCAGGAATGCCATCGGAGTTGGTAATCAAAGATTCCCAGGATTCATGGATGCCATCGGAGATGGTAATACAAGATTCCGAGGTTTCATGAATACCGGCGGCAAGTTGTAGTTTTTGGGTAAGCTCGTTTTCAACGTTATATCATGGAATCCTTTTCCCATTCCTAAAGTAAACACTATTTTTATTTAGAGTAAATTACGATTTTTGTCCCTGTGGTTTGTTAAAAATTGCGGCTTTCGTTCCTATGGTTTATAAATTGTAGTTTTCATTCCTACGATTTGTAATTCATTGCTATTTTTGTCCTTGCAATTTTTAATTTATTGCTGATTCTTTGTATACTATGTTGGTTCTTTGTATTTAAAGGTAGCCCATAAATGAAAATTGAAATAAATTATAAACCATGGGATGAAAATGACAATCTTTAAATCACAAGGATAAAAATAGAAGTTTATAACAAACCACAAGGACTAAAGTCGTAGTTTACTCTTTTATTTATCTTTTAAGGTTTTAGTTGTATCATTTGGGGACGAAAAGGATGCTTTTCTTTCTACTTAAAGTACGTAGAATAGTAGATGTAATGAATCATCATTTGTGAATAAGATTCTTAAACCACGGTAAAGACCTAGGGGTGATAATTTTCGATACGACCCGTCAATCCGATACCATACGATACGAAGATAAATGGGTTTGAGTTGGGGTTTTTAACCCACCAACCCGCCAAATTTCACAGGTTGACCCGCCGGGTTGATGGATTAACCCACGAACCCGTTTATATTTAAATTAATTATTTTATATATATTTTTTATATAATAAAAAAACTAAAAAAATCAATAACTTAAGCGTTTATTCCTAAATTCCTAATAACCCTAGTTCGTCCATCCAGACTACTCTCGCTTCACACATTCCAGCCGCTTCCATTCCAACTCCAAGTCTCTTCTTCTTCTTTTCGATCTGCAGTCGATTCTTCTTTCCGAATTTTGATCTGCCGACACCGTCGCCGGCCTGCCAAAGCCATTGCCAACCCCAGCCTTCAGTCGCCGATAAACAAAATTTTGAATTGTATGAAATATGAATTTTGAACTTTGACCCGTCAACCCGTTTATGAACCACCAACCTGACCCATCAACCCGTTTATGACCCACCAACCCGCCACAGACCTGCCAACCCGTGACACGACCCCTCACGGGGGTAAGGGTTGAAGAACTCGACACGATTAGCTA